>MU688414.1:32591-53139 GCA_026770625.1 Nicotiana glauca | reverse complement strand
TATGGGATGGCCCAATCCGATTTTCTCTTTATTTTAATTTCCTTTCTTCATTTCTAATTCCTAATTTATTAAGAAAGAAAATTCTAAATTACATTACAAAAATCAAATTAACTTATGAAAATACTAATTAACTTTTACTAACAAATAACACATATAATTAAATATTAATTAAAAATAAATTACACAGCTAGACCTTTAAATGCGAAAATGTAAAGCGTATTATTTTGTAATTTTCATTTTTTTGTAAAATAAAACTTAATTTCTCCTAATAAATCCTAAATGTAAACGCGATATATTTTTGTATTTTATATTAATCTAACAAATAAACATGCACAGAGAAATGCAAAGAATATGAAAAATAACACAAAAATCCACAAAAAATCACACACAACACAAAAAATATTTTATTTTGAATTTTGGGAGTAATTCTCATATAGGAAAAAAATCACATGCTCACAGGCGTATGCCCGGAATCGAATTCCGAGATCCTAAGCCCGAGAAATGAATTTTAAAAGAAATTATTTTTCTAAAATTAATATGGAAATTTGAAATGAAAATGGACTAGATAGTGTTGGTATCGGGCCCATATCTTGGTTGCGGCACCCGGTACAGGTCTTATATATGGTTTAAGCTCTTCCTATGAGATTTGGTCGAAATCAGACGTCATTTGACGTGTTTCGGGCCTAAATATCTAAAAAAAAATGAAAGTTTATGAAATGTGATGAAAAAGTGATGATTTTGAGGTTTGATTCCTCGTTTCTGATGTTATTTTGGCGATTTGATCGCACGATTAAGTTCATAGGATGCGATTGAGTTAGTGTGTGTGTGTTTGGTTAGGAGCCCCGAGGGCTCGGGGGGTGTTTCGAAGGTGTTTCGAAGCGATTCTGGCCTTAGAAAAACTGCAGAAGTTTCAGTTCTTGTGTGCTGATATCCAGTGCTATGCGATCGTATAGGTCATTGCGCGATCGTATAGAGATAAATCCCAGGTGCCCTGTTTGTTCAATGCGATCGCATATAGACTCATGCGATCGCGTAGAGTAGCCACTCTTCGTTCAATGCGATCGCATTACCTCTCCGCGATCGCAATGTATAAAGCCAAAAATCCGGGATGGAGCCTGCTTTCTTCTATGCGTTCGCAATAGACCTTCCGCGATCGCAGAGGCCAACATTCCTATCCCTCGCGATCGCATAGAGTATTTTCTGCCTAGTTATATTATAATTTCCAGAACAGTAGCTACGGGATTTTCACAAAAAATACACGAACTCCTATCTTCTCCAAGCACTTAGACGTCCATTGAAGCTCCTTTTCACCAAGACTTTTTGGGTTAGTAAATCTTTACTCGTTTTCTTCATTTTCCATCAGAATCTCTTGAATTCCTAGACCTAAAACATGTAATTTAGGGTGTAAATTGGGGGAAATGGGTAGAACTAGGGCTTTTTATTTTTTCTTGATTTAGACATCGTTTTGGGATCGAATTTGAGAACAAATTGTATATTCGGGCTCGTGGGGGAATAGGTGATATGAATTTGGTTCGAACCTCGTGTTTTGACAAAACGGGCCCAGGGTCGATTTTGGAATTTTTGGAAGAAAGGTTGGGAATCTATATTTAGGCATTGGGTTTGATTTGTTTAGCTATTATTGATATTAGAAAATCGTTATTTCATAGATTTGATTGAGTTGGAGCCGAATTCGAGAGGGAAAGTGGTTATTGTGGATTGATCTAGCTGTGAAAGTTGAGGTAAGTGTTTGATCTAACTTTGGCTTGAGGGAATAGGATTAGAGTATTTTTTGCTAATTGCTAATTGCTAATTGTTGAGTACGGCGTATAGGCATGGTGACGAGTATCTATACACTAGTATCTAGTATGACCGTGAGTCCTTATTTGCGCTTATTCTAATTTTGTTGTGATTCTTCCCTGTGAAATTGATGATTTCTACATAATGTGAAGAGTATGAGAAAGAATTGTGCTTATTCCCTTGCCGGGTTGTATTCATATATTAATTATCTCCCTTGCCGGGATGTGAAAGTTATTGTTATTGTTCCCTTGCCGGGATTTAGCAGTTTACTTGTGTTTCCCTTGCCGGGACTTCTATTACTGTTTGTCTACCCGCCTCGCCCCATTGGTTGTGATTTTTACTTGGGTGAGGAAGAGTGATAAAGCACGAAGGTTGATGTCGTGCACGATTTATGTTAGAATATATTAATGCACGAAGGGACATTCCGTGCCATATTTTGATTATTAATGCACGAAGGGATATTCCGTGCCATGTTTTGATTATTGATGCACGAAGGACCATTCCGTGTCATGTTTTGATTATCGATGCACGAAGGGACATTCCATGCCATGTTTTGATTATCAATGCACGAAGGAACATTCCGTGTCATATTTTGATTATCAATGCACGAAGGGACATTCCGTGCCATGTTTTGATTATTAATGCACGAAGGGACATTCCGTGCCATGTTTTGATTATTGATGCACGAAGGGACATTCCCTGCCATGTTTTGATTATCAATGCACGAAGGACCATTCCGTGTCATGTTTTGATTATCAATGCATGAAGGACCATTCCGTGTCATGTTTTGATTATCAATACACGAAGGACCATTCCGTGCCATGTTTTGATTAATAATGCACGAAGGAATATTCCGTGCCATATTTTGATTATTAATGCACGAAGGACCATTTCGTGCCATGTTTTGATTATTTTTCTACTCTCGTTAGCTTTGTAGTTGTACCGTTTCATTCCTTATTTATTGAATCTTTTTTTGTATTTTTAAACTGTTACAGCCCCTATAGTATGCTCGCCTCCCTCTTGACTTGTTAAATTTATGTATTCTCTTCTATTGCGTATGTATATATTTGAATTGCACAGGTTTGATTGGTAATCCGGTCTAGCCTCGTCACTACTTCGCCGGGGTTAGGTCAGGCACTTACCAGCACATGGGGTCGGTTGTGCTGATGCTACACTTTATGCATCTTTTTGCACAGATCCAGGTGTTGGAGCAGCATTCGAGTAGCAGTAGCATTCTGGGAGCTAGCTTTTAGTCCAGGAACACTCGAGGTAGCCTTGCTGACGTCCGCAGACCCGGAGTCCCTTTTATTTTATTCAGTTTGTTATCATTTGTACCGTAGCAGACAGTTTTATGTTTCATTCAAACCTTGTATTTAGTATTCTCTAGACGTTCGTAAGTATTGTGATACCAGTCTTGGGTAGAGGATCTTGTTGAACTTCCCCATTTCTTTCAGTTAATTACATTTGAGACTTCCGCTTTATTATTAAATGATTCATTGTTTCTAATATTGTCGATGTTCGCTAAAAGTGGTAATTGGTGATTGGCTTGCCTAGCTCCTATTAGTAGGCGCTATCACGACTCCCGGGGGTGGAAAATCCGGCTTGTGACAATGTTGCTCTTCTATTCTTGAATCTATGATTTTACCATTTGATCAATGTCTCTTATAATATTTTATGGAAAAAGTAGTTTGTGAATTGCTTATATTTTCTAAAGAAAATCAGCCCTAGTTATAGGCTAAAAACTCTTGAAAGATAAGTTTATCATTTAATAAGATCATGAATATATTCATGAATTTGGAAGATCAAAATGTATTTGCTAAAATCAAAACGTATGTAGAGAATAAATTCACATTCATTTACTTTAAAAAATAAGAGCCTTTTGTAAATATATTAACTTATCAAATATATTGTTTCAACTTTATTGAAACACTTATTCCAACAATTTGAAGTGCATTTTTTTTAATGATTCAGTGTCTTTTAGTTGCTTTGCACTTGTAGAACATAAATCATCATATACTTTTGTAGAGATATGATGTTATGTACATGTAATAATCTCAAGTACACATATGATATTACCACTTCGCTTCATTTGTTTTAGGGTAAACATTGTTATCAAGCACAAAGACTTAAGCTTATCACCGAAACGAAGCCTAATGTTAATAGCACTGGTACAAATTACCTACCTTAATACCCGATCAAAAAATACTGAAAATTGATCAAATGAGGAAATATATTCACTGGAGATGACATTTCACATCATATCAAAAGTATTTATTGAAATGCAAATAAGAAATAACCCTATTAACAGCTCACCTAACCACTTAAATTAAAAATAACCAATGAATATATAATATTATATAATAATTAATGTACAATATGTATATAATCGTATATAATTTATGTATACCGGCTAAAAGAATAATGAATTCTGCTAGCTATTTGTGATAAAATAGCTTGCAAGTGTCTTCAGATTATGGGTCGTTAGGCCCTTGGAAACACCCTATCTTGGTCCATGATGTTTCAAGATAACTTTTGGCCCATTAAACGCAACAACTAGGACAGCTCCCTATTGCACGCACTTGGGGCATTTGTATCTATACTCGCTTTTTGGGTCACGTTTTAACTTATGTTCGCTTTGCAAAAAAAATTACAATCGTACCCATTTTTTCGCGTAACTTCAGCATACAGGGCAGAAGTAGCAAAGTCAATAACGCAAAACTTTAGCATTCTAGTAGACGGGACTGAAGTAGCAAGTGTGCTGAAGTTTTTGTTTGTAATTACTGCTGAACCTAATCATAGTAGCTGAAGTTTTGTTCTCTATTTGCTGAAGTTTTTATTTGTAATTGCTGAAAATTTTATTTTTGTAACTAGCGAACTCCAGCTTTAGAGCTGAAATTTTTGTTTTGTAACTAGCGAACTTCAGCTCTAGAGCTGAAGTTTTTGTTTTTATCACTGGCGAACTTCAGCTCTAGAGCTGAAGTTTTTGTTATTTATTACTATGAATCCACAATAATCTTCAAAGCGGGAATCACATCGTAAGGCAATCCACGACGATTTTCAAAGTGTGAAGTCACATCGTATAGCAATCTAAGTCCATGTGAAATCAAACAGCTAGTATTCTTGCCATATCACTTGTCGCGTTTGAGTTTTTAGTTCTTACAATTAAAAGGAATTCTAAAAAATAGTAAGAAATATTTAGTTAAAAGAGATAACCAAAGAATAAACTTTGTCAAGAATATCTCCACAGCCATGTCAATTGCTGGAACATTTTCACAATCAGCAACTTCAGAAAGGAGTGGCCTATCGGATTGAGGGCGGATATAACTTTGAGTAGGAGAAGGAGGAGGAGAAAGGAGCTAAAGTTGTTTAAAAAGTGGATACGAGTTTAAAAAAAATTTAAAAATAGGTATAAGTTAAATGGGAGCAACTAAATAAGACGCCCCGTGTAATTTTTACCACACACTTCCTTTACACATGCATGTACATTTTGATTACTATAAACATTATAATATTCTTTATTTTTATTCTTTTGGAACAAGAATGAAACACGAACAAGAAAATGCTAGAAGGAAATTTAAAAAACTAGTAGCATCCTTATAGCCTGTTTGGCCAAGCTGGAGAAATCAGCTTATTTTGAGAAGTGCTTTTGAAAAAAGTACTTTTGGGGAGAAGCAGTTTGTGTTTGGCTAATCAGTCTGAAAAGCACTTTTGAGAAATAATTTATGTTTGGCCAAGCTTTTTAGAAAGTGCTTTTAAGTGTCAAATTACGAATAAGGACATGAATAGATTTACTTAATAATTAATATTATAAGTAAATAAATAATCTAAAAATTTTGCTATTACATGCAATAATTAAAAAAATATATTTTATTTAAGTAAAATATAAAAATAAAATTAAAAAGTACTTAATTCTTTTAATATAAGTTAAATATATTAAAATTCCTTCAACAAATATAAAAGCATTCACCCCTAAAGTCACTATATATTAGAAAGTTTTCCTAAAAATAAGAAGAAATATTTATAAATTAATATCCTAAGTATTAGGTTTAAGGGTTATTTTGATATATATAATATTTAGTTAGGGGTATTTTAGGTAAGAAGAAAAATCAAAACTGCTTCTGCTTCTGCTTTTGAAAAGAAGCTACTTTTTTCTGCTTCTCTGAAACTGCTTCTGCTTCTTCCCAAAAGCACTTTTTTTTCCTAAATAAGCTTGGCCAAACACCTCAAGTTAGGAAAAAAAAGTGCTTTTGGGAAAAAAAGCACTTCTTGCCTCCTGAAAAGCTTGGCCAAACAGGCTATTACTCAAGTCGAAAATAAGTGCTTTAGTGATAAATTTTATTGGCTATTTTAATCCTTCTTATTGTTTTGCCTGTCGCAAAGATTTTGGAGAAAAATCGAATATATGAATGTTAGGGGAAGATAAGATTTTTTAAAAAAAATATCATTTGTGTAATTAGAAGTTAGAACTATGCATTTTGGTATCAACTTTAATTGGGAGAAATTCAAAAATAGACAGATTTACCACTGGTCGTTGAAAAATAGCCAAGTTTCAAAAGTCATCGAAATTTAGCCACTTTCAATTTGAGCGAAAACACTGTTCAAAATTCGAAAAAATACGCCCGCAAATTTTACGGGAATTCCAGCATAAANGAGTTCCAACAAGTATAATTGTCCAGTATAATATACTGGAGTTTGGAGCACTGGTGCTCCAGTCTCCCGCAAATTTTACTGGAGTTAGCAAAGTATACCGGTCCAGTATAATATGCTGGAGTTCGTACACAAATGCACCAGAACTCCCGTATATTATACTGGACTGATCCCTGTTGTAGCAAAATAATGACTATTTTTCATTGACTTGGTAAACGCTTGCTATTTTTCATTGACCAATATGAAAACTGGCTATACCATGATATTTTAATACTTTAATTAGTTGTCTCAATCCATTCTATTGCTTAGCTAGTCACAAAATAATACCTAGCGATGTATTTAACTTAAATAAGCTAACAACGTAAAAAATACTTACACAATATAATTTAACCGAATACACTTAGTTATCGCCCTATTTAATAGACTAGATTAACATATCTGGTTTGAAATTACAACAGCAGCAGCAACAACAACAACAACAAACTCAATATAATCCCACAGGTCTGAAGAGGTGTAAAATTAAAGTTACCTATTAGTCCAATTAAAGGTTATAGTGAAAAAAAATAGGAATTTTTACACCCTATAGAAAACCTTAGTACCCTATTTATTAATAATAAATACCATTTTAAAATATTACATCATATAAATACCTTTTATCCTTTATAGCAAAAAATCTAAATATAGTTACATCCTACAATTAAGGCACCATATATGCTAACTATTATTTTTCTCTCTCCCTTTTTGTATTTTCTCTCACATAATTATCACATATCTACAAATTTCAATACAATCTATCTCTGTTTGCATACAACCAGACTCTTTTCTCCCACAAACCCTAGTTTCTTACCCAAATTCTCAACATCAAACAATAACACATCGTGAGAGGAGAATTTGCAGAACGGCAGCAATATGAACAAAAAAAGGACAGGAAAACCTAAAAGAGATCGGTGTTCTTTGGGAAAATGATAAAAGAAATAGACAAATGGTTAACACTTACAGATGAGTACATGAACACTTTCAGTAGTATTCAAATGTATTCTTCAGTTGTATTCACTTGTATTCAGGTTTAATCAGTTGTATTTAACTATTTTATTCAACAGTAGTTAGTTGTATTCAAGTGTTTTATACAACTGTATTCAGTTATATTCAACTATTATATTTAGCAGAAGTTAGTTGTATTTTGTTGCATTCAAGAGTTTATTCAGCTATATTCAGTTGTATTTTTGTTGTATTCAAGTGTTTTATTCAGATGAATTAAGGTGTATTTTATTGTATNTATTTTGTTGTATTCAACTGTATTATTCATATGTATTTCTCTTTATTCAGCTATAATCTTTATTATGTATCTTTCAAATACAGATTAATGAGGGATCGTTTTAGTTCGTTGAGTTAAATTAGGAGAATATCATGTAATTTTATTTCCTTCCGTTTTTAGCGCAGATACGTTACTGTATTTACTGTTAATGTCGCTTGAATGCAGCTAAATACATGTCAAACTTAGCTGGAATTCCAGATTTTACGCATATATTTTTGGTTGTATTAATGAATACAACAGCTTAAATACATGAAATATATTGTATAAAAACATAAAAGGTATCTATAACAGGTAATATAGCAAAGGGTATCTATAAATGGCTAATTAGACCAAAAAGATGGTGCTTTATAAAAAATTCCCTTCAACCAAACATGTCACTAAATTAACAATTAGGCATTATTTAATTGCAAGTAACTAGACATTTACGGAAACAACAGCTTCATGAAGCTAGAAGCAATAATCCAACAAAACCCCGAAAATGAGGAACCGAACACATATAATTATTGTTTCCTGTACATGTTTGTCTCCTCTAAGTAATAATCCAACAATAATTATTGTTTCCTATAATTAATAATCGTTTGAATTGAATGAACAAAAATTTCAAAAGTAAATGATTAGAAGGTGGACTTTAAAGGCCAAAACTATCTCTATCGTTTGTTAAATTGTTTATAAATATCTTTCGTTCATCTTTTCGTCCAAAAAAACACATAAAGTTAATTCTATTAACAAAAATACCCCGCGACTAACGGCAGAATTGATGGAGTGTATTTTTTCGAACAGATAGATGGACGAATGATATTTATAAATCATTCAGCAAACGATAGGGATGAGTCACGTGGCAATCTTTGATTGGAACAAAAAAAGAATATTATTTCAACCCAGCTAATTACCTGGTCCGGCCCTATTTATTTAACCCGCCTAATTATTTTCTTTCTTTTTCTTTGCTTTTTTTTTCCCTCTCCTTTTTCTTATCACCCAGCACACCCACTCTCATCTCACAAAGAATTTTTCAAATGTAACCTTTTACTTTTTTTTTACCTTTTATAGATTCAATCTTTATCCTAGAATGTGATAATTTCAAGCTTTTTAGCACCTTGGTTTTAATTTTCTTGTGTGTTTGTATCAGTTATATGTAGTTATTTTTTCTCTATTTTCGTGGCCCGTTTGTCTCCTTATGAACAATCAAAAGATTTTCATTACTTGTCCCTTTCAAAGTTTTAATATTTCTCCCAAATTTTATTGATATATTTGGACAATATTAGCATTTAGGCTCAATACTTAACAACTCAAATGTTTCTGTTGATTTTTCATTTAAGAGTTTCAATACTTATCCTTGAGTTTGATTGAAGATATTTCAAAATCTGGTTTGAATTTCGGGTTATTTGATTTTAAGTTTTATCTATTCTTTAATTAATTTATTATTGTATGTAATAGTATCCCAATTGGAGACGAAGGAGGAGATCAGATGAGTGAGACTGAGTTGAGTAAAACTGAGTGTGATAGATAATACCCGTTTTTATAAATATATCGGATAAGGTAAATGGGTTGAAATAATATTCATTTTTTGTTCTAGTCAAAAATTATCATGTGGCCCAATTAAAAATTACCACGTTATTAAATGAATGACTCATCCATATCGTTTGCTAAATGATTTATAAATACCATTCGTTCATTTATCCGTTTAAAAAAATATACTCCTGTTAGTCGCGAGAATATTTTTGTTAATAGAATTAACTTCGTATATTTTTTTGAATAGATAAATAAATAAAGTATATTTTTTTGGACGAATAGATGGACGAAAAATAAATATAAACCATATAGCAAACAATAAGAATATTTTTGGCCATTTTCCGTTTCAATTATAATATAACAAAATTCTACTCTTTACATCTAGAAGTTGTGGGGAAGGAAACCATTAGTTCTGAATAGAGTAAAAAAGACTAACTCTAATTTGTCGAAACAAGAAAAAGGATAGGGTCAATAATAGAAACCAGAGATTCTTTGACCCACAAAATCCCTCATTCCCAACAACCATATCATAGACCTATATTCATATTTTCACAATACAAACATTATAAGTAGTACTCTATTACAGTTTGTCATCTCATATTTTTCCACAAGAGAGGTCTGTTGAGTGTCCATTTTACCAAAATGCCCTTGCATGAAATGAAACTCAAGATCTCGGGTGAAGGGATTTTGGAGTGTTGGCCCAAAGGTTAAATGGCATGGGCCTATGTTGGGCCGGGCCCACATGTGAAGATGTGGTTGGTGGGGGCCCGACACGCTCACATGAAGGGCACATGGTAAGGGTAGTAGGAGGAGTCATTTGCATGTAGAATTGAGGTGAAAGCTTAAGTGCCCTCAACTCTTGAACTTCCTTCTGCAATCTCCTGTTTTCCTCTGTCAAATTCTCACAACATCTCTTCAGGAATTCACAGTCAACTTCTGTTTGCTTCAACTTTGTCCTGTTCATCAATTTTTACATCAACCCCATTAGTCAATAGTAGTTCAATCTCCATTTTTTTATAAAAACACTATTTTTAAATGATTTTAACTTATATTCACTTGATTGAATTTTTTCCACAATTAGTGTATCTTAATTCGTTGTAGCAAATACTTATTTTTATGTGAATTATTTGACTGGACACGGAGTTAAAGAAAAGATAAGACTTTTGAAATATGTGGTCCTAGACAAAGCAACAAGGTGTTCAAAATATTTGTGTGGTTATGAAAGCTTCTCATTAAGGGTAAAATTATAAATTTAAGCTAAATTGTTACCGAATTTAGAAAGGGGTCATTCTTTTTTTTAATGAACAAAAAAAACAAGTTCAAATAAACTGTTTTTGCTAGTCATTGTTCATTATTGCTACCATTTTCAATATCATTATATATGATCATTATTCTTATGAAAGTGGAGTAAAATCCCAGAAATACCCTAGAAAGATGACAAAAAATATCTCACCTTGCCCTCCTGTTCTGAAACCAGACCTCAACTTGCCTAGGTCTCAATCCCAGTCTTTTAGCCAAAGCCAGCTTTTGTTTCTGCAACAACCAAAAGTAGACAGACCATAAGTCAAATCTATATACCATACAAAATGTCGAAAATACCCCTGAAACACTGATATTATTACAAAAAAATTAAAACTTACAGGATTGAGAGTATTGTGTTCTTTGAACGTTTCTTCAAGAATGGCAGATTGGTCTTTTGAAAGTCGAAGTTTCTTTCTAGAAGTTTCTCCGTCTTCTTCATCAGAAGCTCTTTCCATTTCATGCTCCTCACAGTTATTTGTCTCTCTTTCGCTTCTCTTATTTCCACTCACACTCGAAATGGTGCTGTTTGGTGATGATACGCCGGCTTCCTCATCGGCGTCCGCCGTCGCCGGCAGCCGGTTCACGTCTATTCCCTTCAGAAATGTCTTTGTCTCCACTCTGCATATCTCCGAGCTCCGATCTGTAAATCAGAACGAGTTTAAGCTCCATGCACAGACATAATAAAAAATATTTACAGAACCAAGTCTTCTACTATAACAAAAATTAATACAGGCAAATCTCTGGAACAATTATTAATGATAATATAGTGAAAATGGTAACTGCTATACTATTTAAACTTCAATGATAATGAATTTTTATTATTTTTACATATTATTGGAAAATTTAACACCCTTTAAAGACTTAAGACTTTTTAATAGACAAAAATAGACGCATTTTTGCCTTCAACTTTTTTTATTAAAAGGGTAAATAAAAAGGAGAAAATGTTTAAAGAAATGTGAGATTTTGACCAGATCTGAAAATTATAGAAAGAAAAGATGAGATTTGAGAAAACATGCATAGATCAAGAGTAAAAGTATAGAAAAACAAATATTTTACCTAAAGAAGGGAAAGAATCAGTCCAAGAAGTTTTGTGAAAGAGATTAAAAGGTGAAGATGAAGGGATGAGATTAAGTTGATGATGTAAAGGATTTTTGGTTGTACTATTCTTGTTATTATCTGGAAAACTGAGGCTAAGACTCAACCCCAAATCTTCTTTGTCAACCATCATTTTCTTTTCTTTTCAAATCCTTGTGATTTGTGTTTAATTTTTCTTCAATGGCTTCTTGAGAAAACGGGATTTTCAGGGTTTCAGATGAGAATTAATTGGGAATATGTTGAGAGAAAGAGAGAGAAGAAGGAATTTTGTATTTGTAGTGATATGAGTAGGAAGTGCAAATGAAGGCCTTATATAGAAATGATGCAATGCAATTTTTGCCCTTTTACTTTTATTTTTCAATTTTTAATTATTTGGAAAAAAAAAAGTACTCTAATGGAGTGGTTTTTGCACAAAGGGCCAATGATGAGAAGAAGTGTGAGGGGGTAGCCAATTATCACAAATCATAGCGTTTGCCTCCTCTAAATTATTACCACCATTTTCTAATTTCTATGGTCCTTTCTTAATGGGACCATCTCCTTAAACCCTTTTCTCACTACTGTGGTAAATGTGAAATGAGCTGGAATTGTGATAGAGGAATTATTTTTCACAATGACATATATTTACATTAAATTATAGGAGTTTCGAATGATTGTGCTTCCATTTGAAAAACTTATTTGTTCAGAAAATTTATTAGTTTTAGAAACAAACTGAAAAAAAATAATTCATGTTGCAAAAATTGATTTGGGCCAGTTTTTGAATATATTTTTTTCATTCACTCATAAAATGTCAATTTTTTAAAGTAAAATACATATCCAAATATTATTTTTTAAAAATTTTAAAAATAACTAAATATATGTCTAAACGCTATGTATAACTAAATATTTCTTTTTTTAGGCTTGTTCAAAGAAAAAATATTTTTTTATAGTTTATAAATAATTTTACTTTAATCTTTTTATATTATTATAACATAATTTTATTTGTGGAAATATTATGACGCATTTAAAAATTAAAATTTTCAAAAGCCATTTTCAGAAGCCTATTTCTCACTACTTCTGTTGTTCATGATTGTAGCTATATGAAGTGCAAATTATTATTGGTGGGGTGGAATGAAATAGGCTCACTTCAGTTTCATCAGCTTTATATGGGCGGGTGAATATTGGTTATTAGATTGGTGGATAGGAAAAAAGCTAAATGCGTAAGGAACTGGGATTGTGATGAGGGAAGAATGGAAGAATAAGTATTCTACATGAAATTATAGTATGAAAGAATTATGATTAATGTAATATATTAAGATAAAAGTTAATATGAATTAACTAGAATTAAGTGATATAATAAGTGTAAATAAAAACACATACTATCTGTTAATTAATTCATACGGAGTGCGATTAAAGTTTTTTTCTTACGATTGCCATAGCTGATTATAGTAATATAAAATGAAGTGACTTTAGGCTTGGCTTTGGAAGTTAGCTTAGCTAGTTAAGCTGCATGGAGTTCTACTTTTATTTATGATCCTCTTGTATTTGACCGTTGACTGGTCTCCAACAAAAACATTCAATGGAATGGGTTGTTCGCATTTCTTCTCATTTGTTTTTTTTTTCTTTTCTTTTTCTGTGACCTGAGTAAAGGTACTTTTCTACTAAAAGGAAAATTAATCTACTTAATGAAATTCTTATTAGTTTATTAGTTAAAAGGAAAGTTCAATGCTTAAAATATTTTGTATTTATGTTGAATTTGATGAAAGGTCGCACTTTGAAATGTATAATATATGTAGTCTATCTTAATACGAGTATTAATAATTATTTCTATGACTCGGACTCGTTATTTATAGGTTAAACGGAGATAATTTTATTATTATTTTAAGGTTCGATCACCGACATCTTATTAGTTATGGTATAAAATTCTTTTTCTACATCACATTGGTGCTGCTGCTTCTTTTTTTCTTTCGAGTGCAACTTGTTTTTGTTTAACAAAGAAAATAAAATAATTATCCCTTTGGAAACTCAGAAGTCTTTTTCTGAACTTTCGTGCTGGAATATTACCATATACTTTTTCTGTTTTTGCACTTGACCTTCTTCTGCATACATATCAAGCTGCAAAAAATAATGTCCTCCATTCTTTTACCATGCAGTTTCCCTACTTCTGATTTATTTTTAGTTCAAATATTGTAATATTTAGGTTTTGTTGAATATGTGTGTGTACAACAAGGTAAGCAAGTTGCACTATACAGCATATATCAATGAGGCATAATTATATTACATTGACTGAATTGAATATAAATTTCTTCATTCTAGACCCAAAGAAAATATATGGTCATGAATCACGACTAATGATACTAGAATTCAAACTTCAAATTTCAGAGAACCAAGTCACGTCCATATTAGACTTTCTGTATTACCTTAACTGTTTCTGGAAAAAAAAAATGAAAAATAAACAACTTGACTGCAGTCTTGTCGATAATACATACTTATCAACTATGCCTTCTGTTCCATTTTTTAATGTAATTTTTTTATTGAAGAGTTACAACTTATAGTTCTTTGTATAGTATTTAAATATTGAATTAATTTAATCTAATTTAGCTTCAAAGATTAATTAAATTGTCTCTCGAAAAGCAAAAAATGCTACCTAGCTAAATTTTGTCGAAGAGAGTATGTCTTACAGAAGTGCCTAAAATCCATTGAAGCTTTAAGAAGAGAAGTGTTATGGCTAATAGTTTAGCTATAGAATTTATTCGTCGCTAATTTATGTATTCGTAGTAGTAAGCAGAAACATCCTAAAGGGGAATATATTCAAGAAGAAAACAAGAATTGACCCACAGGCACGAGCGACGTTAAATCAATGTACAACAATATACTCATCCAATAAGCTTAAGACGAAGATAATAATGGAGCAAATAAAGATGGTTGAGGGATGTGAAGGTCCAGTTTCTCCAATTTTTGCAATGCACATTGCTTTCTATCTCAATGCTATATCAGTCTCAAAACCTGTCAGATATGGAACATCTATCAAATGAATAGTCATGAAAGGGAAATGCTCATTTGGTATATATTATGATTGCAATAATATACTTTAATTTTTTCTCCAACATCCCCAACTCCATTGCCATTTGCCCATTTGAAATTTGGCTCCACCCCTGTCTTCTTTTTGTTGGTAAAATATATTTGTATACCATTTATTTAGGCCCTGTTTGTCTATTAAAAAAAAATTAAAAAGTGTGTTTGACCATGAAATTTTATAATTCTTTTTTAAAAATTAAATAGAATGCGTGTTCAAACATAATTTCAAATTTTAAATACTATTTTTTAAACTAATTATAAATATTATTATTATTTTCAAAAATTACGATTTTTATGTCCAAACGCCTACCAGAGCTATACAATTTAGACAAACTTGATCATTTTCTGACGGGGAAGTTAGCTAATGATATAATTTTGCAATTTTTAAATTTTTATATACGCGACCAATGGTGGAGGCAGGATCTCCAAGAAGGGGGTTCAAAAACAATCTTTTGTAGCTAATGAAAATTGAACCTACGATCTTACGAAGGTTTTGAACCACATTGACCACTAAACTACACTTTTGGATTGGGTTAAAGGGGTTCAGAACTTAATATATAAAGGTAGATGATATATTTTTCTTTACATATATAGTATAATTTTTCGACGAAGAGAGTTCGGGTGAACCCCCTTCCGCCCCCTGAATCCGCCCCTGTATGCGACGACCCCCGAATCCTGATATAGTATGAGTTTATGTAGTATGACTAAATGTTTCACATACTAACCATACAAAAAATATGTTTATACAATCAAATCATTAGAATGCAACTATGTGTGACTCTTTATGATAAATATTGATTTATAATAATTTTAAACAAGTAAGTCACCTACTATAATTTGGTTAACACTATTTATATTAACTAGTAACGTATCCGTGCGATGCGCAAATTAATTCAATGAGAAAATTTAGTGACCGTATTCAAAAGAATTAAACCAAAACACAAATAAATAAATTTGTTTCACTTGTTTCTAAAAGATTTTTATATGCCATTTATTTGTATTCATCGGTCAAATTATATCTTGAATTGATAAACCCTCCATGATTGCATCGAATTTAAATTTTTATTTTTTTTTTGGTTTCTTTGTTTGATGTTTGCGTAGCAAAGTTGCTTAATTTAATTTTTTTTTTTTATAATTTAAATTATGCATTATGGTTATGAAGGTTTAGGTATATGACAGACTAATCTTTTAAAGGCAAAGCAGCTTAAGATTTTTACCCGTAAGAGCAGTTTTGAAAGGTTATGCATTATCTTATATAACTTAGAAATTTCAATATTTTATGATTGATAATATACAAAATAATTTAATGTTATTTGGAAGTTATTGATATGGAGAGATTTGTTCTTTGTATAGTAGTACCCACTATTAGTTGATTCCTTTTTTGAGCACACAACTTAGAAAATCATATTGTTTCAATATCATTACACGCCTGAATGGGGTATGAACTTTTTTTAGTCCACAAAAATGTAAGATAGAATGTTGGGAAGTTAATACTTGTGCCATATTACCCCTTGATAAAACATAACATATAAAAGACTGTACATAATAATTGTACATTATTAAATAAATATATAAGGCTTGTTAAAATATTTGCTTCATCATTAACATCTACTGCCAAACAGAATATCAGAAAAATCCTAAATGAAGAATAAAGAACTAAATTAAGCTTTAATTTGTCAAAATGTATAACCACCAAATTAAATATAATAAAAATCCTATTATACTTCTAAGAGACTCATAATGGCAAATAAAGTTGTGGAAACGTATTCCTCTAAATATTTAACTCAAATTGTCATATATGTTTCATGAAGAATAAATTATGACTAAGAAATAGTGATGGAAAAAATTTCATCGAAACTTGGTGACATATTTATATTTTTGACTTCCTCTAAGTTAGAATTAAAGTAAATGGAGAAGTATTCACGAATCCTATAAATTGAATCATTCCGAAATATTTCTCTGTTATAGCGATAAAAGGGTATAGAGCAACAACAATAGAATCTCCATGACACATTTCCTGTCAAGCAGTCCAACCAAATAGAATTCAATTTTTAATGGCAATAAAATTGCAGCAACAAAGAAGGTATACACTAACTTCCTATTAATTCAATCATGAATATAATCGTAATAGCAGGTGAAAGGGGATAAATCTTGAATGATAATTAAGTATAAAAATTCAATTAGTTCAAAAGTGAATTCTAGCAATATAAATAACTATCACCACTTGATACTCACGGAAAGGAACATAAGTGAAGTTAAAATTTTCATTTATAAAGTAATACTCTACTGCAAGTATACTTTGGATGAATTCATATTTGTAACAATCTAAATATAGATTGATTCCTCATTAATTTTTTATTTGAAAAGAAGCAAAACAGATTGTAAAGTATTACTTTACATGAGGAGTATATATAATCAAGTAAAGAGCGTAAAGTAATTTGTCTCTTTATGTTAATCCTCTTTTTAACACATTGGATATATCGTTAAAGTTGCAGTATTTGAAGGAATAAGTTACTATTATTCCTTTATGTTCTTTATGTAATACTTTTAAGAAAAAATCAAGAGTAAAATGACAGGTAATTTTGCAAATAAATAACAAAGTTTCATTAATTAAACAAATTATAAATAGTTGTACAAACGGTTCTTTCACTCAGCTTCAAATTTAAGAACATAAACCCAAAAAGGTTCACTTGGCCAAACCTCGTGATAAACTTCAGTTAAAATACTACCTAAAGGTTGTCCAAGTGAATCTACCAAAATTGCTAAGGCTTCCCAGTCATATAGTTTAATTTGGTCAATAATATCAATTAGTGCATCTCGGGTAAACTGATAATTTTTAATATGTTCAGCTAGTGAATCCCTAAGCTCTCTATATTTCTTTTCTCTTTAAAGACAGTTCTAACTGAGAAGGAATAGAGAATAAAGTACAGGATCAAGTCAAGCTTCAAGCAAGAGGAAAGCTCTAATGTAATTTCGAGCACTGGACATTCTCAAGTAGAATTAGGTAGGTTAGTTTCTTCTATTGATTGCATCCACCAACTTTAAAATAGACTATATATACAAAAAAAAAAAAAGAGACAATGATGTAAATTAAGCAAGGGAAAATGCGAGAAATATGTTGCAACACCGTAAGTAATAAGTATAGGTGAAACAAATTAAACTCGATTGTACTTCTGACAAATACTTCAGCATACACAGTGCAAAGGCAACCCAATATATAAACGTTATTGCACGTAAGCTTACTCTTTAAACTCAAGAGATACATATACTATACAGAAGAATCATCCCTCGAGATATTCCGAGAAAAAATCATGAAAACTCCATGAAACATACAGCCAAAAACCTCAGCAAAACATAACCCAAAACATAATCCAAAACATCAATTTATAGTAGTAAAAACGCAGCAGCAGCAGCTGTTTGAGGAACACAAAAATTATTATTTTTGCACAGCTTTCTTCTTCCACCTTAAACCCACACAAATCAGCTGTAAAGTCCGCCTTAGAACAGCACCAAATATTCCAAAAAGCTGCAAAAATCAGCAGCAAACAGTCCGAAATGCCGCGACTTTCTCACCTAAAAACAATCGATAAATTTCAGCTGAAATTTGCTGCCAAAATCGCTCAAAAACAGTCCACAAATCTTGACCAACATGAGTCTTCCAACAGACTTTGTACGGTGGGATCAAGATATTTTGACACCTCTTGCAGGGAAGAAGCAACTATATACCTATGAAACCATGGATTTCTGGGATCAAATTAAGACACCAGGGTAAGCTAATCATATAAAGTGCATATCATCCCAGTTTTTCCATTTGAAATATCAAGATTTGAGGTAATGGGTAGGTTTGTTACTTTTGTAGGATGTCTCTGAAATGCTCTGCTCAATACCTGGCTCAATATAGATCTACCTCACCACATCTTTTGGCAAGTGGGGATGGCTCAAAGACCGCAGCGATCAGTGGTGATGTTTATATCCATCCATATGCTAAAGTTCATCCAACTGCAAACGTTATATTCAGATACAACTACGACTAAGATATTATGATTATTATGTTATGTTCTACATCTCATGGTTGGTTAATTGAGATGAATGGTGTTATTTTTTACTGCAATAACTTTTTTTATATGAAAAACAACAAATATTTTTTCTAGATAATTGATGACTATCTGTTTGCAACAATTAACACCCTCCATGTTATAGACATCTAGGCTTTGTAGATATTTGCAACACAGTTTCGAGGTCATCTGTTTTGTAATGAATCTGATTCTTGGTATGGATTATGTTATGTATTGCAGAATTTTCAACATTGCCAAAGCTGCAAATTGTAACCTTTTTTCAGTTAAAAGTAATGAGATCAAATCTGATTTCTGCTTGGCATATATGCATCTAAAGAGCTATCTCTGATAGCTTTGCCTTACTTCAATCCTACCCCTCATAAAGTTTTTCTTTTTTTAATATTGTTTTCTCTTTTACATCAATATTTGCCCCAGACACTGCAGTTGCCATGATTTTTGACTCACTTATAACCTCCTTCCTTCACCATCCTTATTTTCTATAAGATGCCAGAGCAAGCTATCGTCTAAATTTTTTTACAGCATTTTGTTGCAGCTAATCTTCAATATACTACTTTTAACATTTAAAAAGGACATAAAAGTATGTGTATTGAATCGCGAAGTAGCGACACAGAGAATAATACCTTTTCTTCGCTCAATTCAATATCGCATAACGTAATATTCAGAAATTAAATATACAAAATAGATAAATGAACCTTTGAGAAACTGGGCTTGGAATTTCCTTGAAGAACCACCATCATTAAATGACATCACTCCACCTGTAAAAATAATGTTTGTGAATGGAAAAGACGGCGCGAATTAAAATTAGAATGTTAATTATGTTTTAGAAACTGAAGAGGGAAAACATCTAGCTATCTTATAATGAGGATATGATATCATAAGTACACATACAACGTACATATACAACCACCTTTAAAAGCTGACATTGAACATCATCTCCAGTACTAATTCCAAATTTGAAGTAATGGCCAAGTTTAACCTCCAGTGACAATCCCCTCTTTCAATTCGACATTACAAAACTAAAAAATGCAGAAAATAAGAAAACAAAAATAAATTGCATTTATTTAGTCGTTCGTAATTCAATATTATAAAATCCAACTTATAATCTGTTGCAATTAACATAACTAAAGAGGAAAGAAAAAAGGAAAAAATTCGTACATGATATTCTGTGCTTCTTCACAAATGCAATGTAAGAAATCCCGTTAATCCATGTTTTGGCAAATCCTGACAGATCTGTATTTGCAACATTTTATGAAATGTTAATTTATATATAAAATAGAGAAATAGAGAAAGATATAAAAAAAGAACAGAAAAGTAAAGCGTACCTATTACATGTTTCAGATATCTTATCAACAGCTATTGTCGCATTTGGTTAATGAAACTTAGCAGCAAAAGTTGTACTTAAACCTCAAAAAAGACAATGATTATCTTTCGAGTGTCAGACGAAACTTTGAAAAACTTCTTTAAATACAACATTTGTAGCTTCAGTAGTTATTTGCCCATTGTCATCACAAACCAAATGTCACGACCCGAATTTTTCACCATCGGGATCGGGATGACGCCTACTCGTGGTAGCTAGGCAAGCCAATTTACTCACCGTTTTTCATTAGTAAAACCCATCATGTTGTCAATTTAATAGCATAAACAATAATAATAATCATAACTGCGGAAGTCTAATTCTTTATAAGTCTGAAATAAATACGAAATACTCAGCATAAATCCTCTACCCAAGATTTGGTGTCACATACTCACGAAC
>MU688414.1:0-12897 GCA_026770625.1 Nicotiana glauca | reverse complement strand
CAGGGACTCACGAGGTAGCCTAGCTGGCGTTCGCAGGCCGAAGTCCCTTCTATGTTTAGTTTGTTTTCTTTGTTTCGAGACAAACAATATGTAATATCATTTCATACTTGTTTTTAGTACTCTATAGCAGTCCGTGAGCTAGTGACACCAGATTTTGGGTAGAGATTCGTCTTAAGTAGGCGCCTAGCTAGAGAATGTTTACTGATTGGCTGGCCTAGCTACGTTAGTTGGCGCCATCACCACTCCCGATGGTGGGAAAATTCGGGTCGTGACATTGTTTTTCCCTTTTCAAAAGCATTCTCTCTGATAGTAGTATGATTAACAAAGCCTGTAAACCATAAAAGTAAAAATTAGCTACTAACAATTAGAAATTAACAAAGTTACGGAAACTATCAAACCATTAAGGGATGTCATGTTATGACGTGTTTTAATATAAATTCACTTCTACGTTAGCTGATTTGAAATGTTGATTTTGTCTACTTTCAACTGACTAAAGCATGTAAAAAGCTAAAGATGACACACCTACACAACTTATCATGAGGATAACTTAAAAATTACAAATGCTATAAAATTCATATCAACGAATGCAACATTGAAATTGACAAACCGAGAATCAAACAAGTTAGGAAGACAACAAAGTTGCATCTAATTGTTGAAAGAAATGTAAAATTACGCATGATATAAAAGTATTTTAATATAAACTTATTAGCAGAATAATCAGACTGAAGAAGAGCTCGAATGTGAATATAAAATTTAAATAACAATTTTTGTTCAAATCGACGATAGGCCTTCTAAGAAGCTAAAACATAATTAAAGTTATAAATCTTTCTATTTAAGA
The DNA here is from genome assembly GCA_026770625.1 of Nicotiana glauca. NCBI lineage: Eukaryota > Viridiplantae > Streptophyta > Magnoliopsida > Solanales > Solanaceae > Nicotiana > Nicotiana glauca. The sequence goes on along the minus strand of MU688414.1, from coordinate 12,059 downwards.
CTGAAACATCACATTCCATATCACAAAAATAAGTAAAGTGTATAAGGAATCGACAAATATATTTGGCAGTTATTATAATAAAATTATCCTAGGCACTTAATATAATAAAGTTTTCTGAGCTTTACTCAGCACTTATTATAATAATCAAAATTGCCCTATAAAATACATATAAGCACAAATTATACAACAAATCTTCTTTCGAGCATGGCAGGATCACCCTCTAGATGTTCAGCTTGTTTATTCTATAGGAAGCTACGTACGATAAGGACATGAATTTAATAGAATATACACAAATAAATGGCACAACGTTGAATAGTTAAAAAAAACTTAAGAACGTGATAAAAAGTTTATGGCAGATTAAACGGACAGGTAAAAAGACAAATCAGGTTAGAAGAAGAGAAATATAATTTACCACAAATAAAATAACAGAGCACATATTATAATAAAGGGACAAATAAAATAAATATTTTTATTTTATCATTTGTCATGATCCTTTTTAAGTGTTCATTAATTTAATCAGAATAGTATATGACTTTGTATTGAAAATCAGTAAATAATTATAAAAGTTCATACCATTATTATCTGGGGGATATCTCGTAACAGCTGTTCCACTTTCAATCTATTCTCATGCTTGTTTGTATCTGCAAGCTTTTGCTAATTCACTTGTCTGCCTTGGTAATTTGTCTTTCACACGTCCAGTCTACTTATGTGCATATCTTTTGACAGAGTAAATGCACCGATTCTGCATTCTGTTTAATTTACTATAATTCTAAGCCAACCCAAAACATTCTAGGCAGTAGCTTGTGTTTGACATGGTCTGAGTGGTTGGAAGTTACATCAGTGATAAATATAAGTTTTATGAACATCAATAAGAACCAAAATGCTACAACAGTTATGCTCTTATCATAAAAAAAATACTCGATAATTAGGAGGCTGCCACCAAAAAGATGAACCTAGCAACGTCAACTTCATCAACTTTGTCATAATGCTGGATTAATGTGACTTATATGCGATTGATATAGTTTCCCAAGTCCTCCTTATATAGAATGCGACAACATTACTAAGTTTGGAAGTATGATAAAGTTTGATATATTATCTTAGAATCCTGTAAAACCAATTCAATTGAATATGGTATTTCCGGCTTAAAGCGATCCGGCATTACCCACATTCGAACGACTCTAACTTTAAGGTTCCATTGCATTGAGTTGCTTGAAATTTGCTTGATATCATGAATTTGGGTCGCCATAGTTGCAAAGTAAATTAATCAGAATGGTATATTGAGCAGATAAAATATGAAGTTGAAAAGGTTCTGAAAATGTAAAGCACATAAATCCGATATATATAGATGTGCAGAAAAAAAATAGTTTTTTGAATTGGAAGCCCACGTTTGGGAGGTAAATCAATGGTGGGATAATGGCGAGGTATTTGAAAGCCCACGTCTGCATTATCCCTTAAGGCAAAACGTGGGAATTACCTGTGAGAGTGGGAGTAGTGGATCCCATAAATTGAGGGAGTAATGAAATTTATTTGAATTTTGATAACTATTTACCTTTTTTTTTTGCCATCTGAAATTTACTTATTTTATCTGGACAAAGGGAATAAGGGACAGTTATAGTTGCGGTTGTATGCATCTCGGTGGAAACAGGTTTTTAGTGTATTTTGGGAGTTAAGTTGGAAGCCGACGTTTGGGAGTAAGTTGGAAGCCGACAGTTTTTTAGTGTATTTTGTGAGTTAAGTTGGAAGCCCACGTTTGGGACTAAAGTTTGAAGCCGACGTTTGGGAGTAAAGTTGGAAGCCCACATTTTGGTTTTTCTGTATTTTATTATTATTAGTTTAAACCTTTTTTTAGACATCATAATATTTTCAAATTCCAAAAATTTTGGAGGTTTGTTGTAACGACCCGATCCGTCATTATGGGAGTTACCGCCCCGTTTTTTTCGTTTTATGCTTTTATATGTTTCATTGTATGTGTTTGAAGAATTTGAAGTAATTCGGATAGAGTTCGGTTAGAAATGAGACAATAAGTCTCTTTATGAGAAGGTTAGTTTGGAAAAGTCAACCGAATGTTGACTTGTGAGTTAGAGGGCTCGAAATGGATTTTCGATGATTTGACTAGCTTCGGGGGATGATTTGTGACTTAGGAGCACAATCGGAATTGAATTTGGAGGTCCGGTGTAGAATTAGGCTTGAATTGGCTAAGGTTGGATTTTGGCGAATTCCGGATGGTAGGTGATATTTTGATCTGAGGGTCGGAATGGAATTCTGAGAGTTGCAGTAGCTCCGTTAGGTGAATTTGGATATGCGTGCAAAGTTTCAGGTCATTCGGAGGTGTTTAAGTCGGGTTTTAGATCAAATGCAAGTTTCGGAAGTTTTAGCTTAACTTAGGCTTGAATCCGTGGTAATTCGATGATTTTGGTGTTTATGATAGTGTTTTTATGTTACGAACAAGTTTGACTTAAGTAATAGAATATATCTGTGCATTTGGTTGATGTCCCGAGGGCCTCGGGGTGATTTCGGATGGCTAACGGGGAATTTTGAACATGAAAAGTGCAACAGAAATTGCAGAGGAATTTTCCTCTATGCGATCGCATATGTGTGCCTGCGATCGCATAGAAGGTTCTAAAGGGGTTGAAGATTTGCTCTATGCGATCGCGTAAAGGGGTCTGCGATCGCATAGGTTGAGGAGATTGGGCAGTGCGGTTGCGTGGGAAGTAATGCGATCGCGTAGTAGGAGAACGCAAAGCTCTGCGATCGCAAGGGGTTTCCTGCGATCGCATAAGAGGAATTTAGGGGGTCTGGACTTTGGCCTATGCGATCGCAATGGGGTGGATGCGATCGCATAGAGGAATACCTGGGCGGACAGAATATTTAAAGGTTAATTCATCCGCGACCCACTTAATATTTCCACCATTTTTACTCCACCAAGAGAGCTTTTTGAGCGATTTGAAGAGGGTTTACAATGGATATTGATTGGAGTTAAGTCTCTTGACTAGAAAATACCATTTTATGGAAGAATCAACACTCAAATTCATGAAATTGGGTAGAAATTGTGAAGAACTAGGGCTTTATTTTTGAAAATGAATTTTTAGGATTTGAAAGGCCATTTGAGCTCCGTTTTCGATAAACTTTATATGTACGGACTCGTGGCGAGACGAGGAATCCGTTGGTGTGATTTTCGGAATTTTTCAAGAAGTGGACCCGGGGCTCGGATTTTACCAACTTCGTGAATTTTAGTACTTTTCGAGTATTTTTGATTGAGTTATGTTTCTTTAACCCATATTTATGTATTTGTTGTGATTTTGAATAGATACGATGCGCGAGGAGATCGATACGAAAGGAAAAGGCACTGCTGACCATTCTACGGCCGGTTAGAGGTGAGTAGTTGGTGTATATGATGGCCTGAGGTTTTGAAACCCCGGCTTATCACATTGTGACGCTATTATAGGGCATGACTCGCACCCCATGGCAGGTGCGGGATTGGTTATGACTGGGGATTGTGACTTGGTCCATCCCGAACAAGAATGTTTCTATATTGGCGACTGATACGCACCCTGTATTGAATATATCTGGGCTTATTGCCGTGTTTGGGGCCTTGTGCCGATCTTTAGCATCCTTAGAGGATGAATATCATTGTGATAGCATGTTTTGTATAATCATTGATCTCAGTCCTGTGTTTAATCACTGTTATGAAATGCTAAGTCACTTTTTCAGAAGTTAAATATTTAAAGTATATTCTTCTTAATAAATTGGAAATTGAGAAATTAATTGAATCTGTTACGTGACTCATATGCATATTGTGGACTGAATATGGATCGGGCTGCACGCCGCAGCGAATGTTATGATTATATTGCGCTTGGGCTGAAGGAGCCCCTTCGGAGTCTGTACACACCCCCAGTGAGCGCCGTCGACATTAAATGGATCGGGCTGTACGCCACAGCGTGTTCATGTGCATTGCATTGCATCCTTGCATTATACTTGACTGATATACTTGATGTTGCTTTGCTGTTGGTTCGTAGTTAAGGTGTCGGACTGTTAGTTTTAGCTTTACTTTGTGGCATTTCGTGGATTTCTTATCTTCAGACATTTTATATGCTTATTACTCACTGAGTTGGTAGTACTCACCCCTACTCCCTGCACCTTGTGTGCAGATTCAGGTGCACCGGAGGCTTAGCTGAGCAGTCCTTGTTCGCCAGAGCTTATCAGAGTTGTTGAGGTAGCTGCTTGACGTTCGCAGGACTTGACTACTCTTCCTATTTCAGTTTTATTTATATATATATACATTTCCAGACTTGAGTATTTTCGTTCTTTGTTAATCAGTTTGTTTTAGAGGCTCTAGACTCGTGACCCCAGATCTTTTGGGACTGTTTTTATCAGACTTCATATTTCTCAGTATTATTCTTCGATAAATATTGGATTATTATTCTAAAACTATTTTATTCTCCTTAAATTGTCGGTTTTGAGATTTATTGTTGAATTGGGAGCGATTGTTGGTCAGACTTGCCTAGCTTTAGGGTTGGGCGCCATCACGACCGGGTTTGGGTCGTGACATTTGTCGTAAAGGAGTGCCACTTGGCTAATTGTTGTTGTTCCACTTGGTACAATAATATGGCTTTACTTCTCCTATTCTATATAGATAGATTATTATATAATTAATTTAAATCTATATAGAATAGAGGTAATGAATGATTTAATTTAAATTAATAATTAATAATCAGGCAACTTCATTTTGAATTAGCAATATTAAAGATATACCTTCTCCAAGATACTACTACCATTTACAAGTACAAGAAACTGAGAAAGTGAACTATCTGCGGCCAATAATTGTGTAGTCAGCTAGTGAAAAAGTCTACATCGATATCGAAGGATCGGTTATGGAACCATATGACAGTTTGCTACCAAGTCTCTTTCAAATAATTTTTACATTATTGTCGATAGAAATGTGCATTCGATTTATCGATTTAATTTTAACCCTTATCGATAATTAATTATCGATTATCAATTTGTACATATGCTTATCGTTATCGTTTCAATAAGGTTTTAATTTTTTCGATTTCGATTTATTGATTTTGGGGCTTATCTATTCGGTTATTGATTACACTACTAAGAAAATTTGCAGGATTCCACGAAAAGTATATCGCTATAAACGCGCATAACTAATATGGACAAAAAGAAGCTAAAATAAGACGAACACTATTTATAATATAAAAATTGTGTAACCAAGCACATGCAACAAAACTAAAGTAAGGGATCAAGTGTATGTCACCAACACTCCAACGGTATAAAAAAAACGAAACACATCATCACAGCTAATTCTGTTTTCAATTAATTTGAACTTTATTCCCTTAATCTTTAAATATGATCATTCCTTAATTGTGGTAGATGAAATAATAGGGTAAGGGACTTAGGATAAACGAAAGAGTATATATTAGGAAAAATAATATTGCATAGTCGCTTTCAAAATAGTAGCGGAATATATATAAATTCTATATTTTAATTAAATATTTAATTATCAAGACTAAATTGTTAAGCCGAGCCAAGCCGAAAAGACGGATGAAGAGATGAGGACATGAAGAGGGGCTTGGAGACAAAAGAGAGTGGAGATCACGTGGGTAAAAGGAGGGGGAGGCGTGGGAAGATAAAAGTAAAACACCCTTAAAATTCCAGAACTCACGTGGCTCATACCCCCAAAACATGTCGTGCTGGTAGACACGTGGTCTCACGTATCACTCATTTCTTCATGTTAAGAAATGACTAATCAAGAAAACAACAAACTCATATTGGGTCCCACTGCCCATACAGCTCGTGCGTGTCCTCTTGTCCTCCCGTTATCCGACACGAACTCTCCCTACAATCATTTGAACTCCTCACTTCTCAACCTTACCCTTCACATGATGTTCTCGCGCGTGTTGTCATTCACCATACAACCATTACCCTTATAAATATCAAGATACCCTTGAAATTTTAAAAAGACAATTGACTTTACGTATTTATATAAAATCTATAGAAGGATCGTATATTAATAATTGCTTTCACAACTTAGAATATTTAACTTATATGTCACACAAAAAGGATTTGAGAGATTAATTAAATTCGAAATGTCAATGGTTCCTCATCTTAAAATGACGATAATTTGAGAATGAATTTGGAAGCAATACCTCCTAACATTATTTTACGACCTAAATGGAAATTTCGAAGCAAGAGTATATCATTAATTTACTAATTACCCCAAAAATAGAAAGCCATCTCCATCTGATACACTTTTGTAATTTTCCTTTAAATGTTACTCTAAAGATATATATCCGCCAGTTCAAAATAATTGATTTTGTTGGCCTTTTAAATTTAATTCAAAATAAGTATTCTTTAATTTAATCAAGAAGGATTTACTTTATTTTCCAAAATTTATTCTTAATTATATATCCTAATGTGTCAAGGTAAACAAGATCTGAAGGGGTTACTGTAGCTTTTTAAAACAAGATGAGCGTGTGATTTCCTTAAATCCAGGCGTGGTTGTTTGAAACTTTAAAACCTAGTTATGATAGTTCTTTGATCTTTCCTTTTGCTTTGGAATTTTACAATGAAAGGGCTGTCCACGTGAAGTTCAAACAAGGAGCCGATAAACATGACCTAATCATTAGTGTTTAATTTTTATATAGCTACCTCATTATTGAGTATTTAATGACGACACTATGATTCCTATAGTTAAATTTATTCATATAATCAAAACGTATGTCTCCTATATTTCAAACTTATTTAATTTAGTCACTCGTGGACACCTAATTATTACTACTCCCTAATCTAATACTCCTTTTAATTTGTTAGGCTTTTAAGCATTATCTACTCCACCACATAATCAACTTTTTATCACCATTTTTTTTATGCCACAATAATTTTCGCTTAGCGTTGCTCATTTCGAAAGTAACTATACCATGACTTTCGTTGTCTCTATAAACTTATCAGAGAAAGAGTAAAAAAATAAGATTTTAAATTAAATTTATATACGCAATATAATTTTTGACTGAGGAAAGTTCGTTTAAATTCCCTTTCGCCCATTTAGCTTCACCCAGAAAACGAGAGATAAAAAAAAGAGCAAAATATATGATGGAACTTCATAAATGTGATCTGATAATTCAGTGGATGTCAAGTACTTATTATTATAGTGAAGAGACAAGACTGGCTAAACCCATCATAAACGTAAGTGTGATGAAACAAGTCGGTTTGATGAGACTAAACCTTTGCCTCTCGCAAGAGTTGTCCATGATAGTTTGAAAACTTAAATAATGAATTTAATTTATTTATTTTTGGTTAAGTTGTTTTTATATGTGCTGTGTGCATGCTGAGGCCTTGACTTGGGTCTTTAAATCCTGAATCTCATTTCTCAGGATCAACGCTTCTCTTGATGAAAACTATATTCCTAAGTAAATTTTTTAAGAAAAAAAGAGGAAGACAACAAGTTCGCAAAACCCTAATATCAATAATTAGATACGTGGGACCACAATATCAGTCTAACTATCGAGCCAAATGCCCAAATCATACCATTATGAGAAAAGATGGACCAATTTTACTAAATGATTAATGCCAAAGATTCTTTTCTTTGAAAATTTGAAAAACTAAATAATTTAGGAAGAGTATTGTGAGTCCATAACTAACAGGTTGTTTGGATGGTTGTTTATATGATTGTTACCCATTGTATCGTATTGTATTGTTTTTTTAGAACAATGTTTGTTTTGATTGTTTAGTTAAAATTGATTGTATTGTATTGTTAAATCCATTGTTCCGGATTATTAAAAAATCCCATTTTTTGAAACAATCGATTTGGTGTGGTGGGATTGTTTCCTATTTTTCTGTCCAATTATGCCCTAATTTATTTCTATATAATTTTATTTTATCCTTTACCTTTTTTTATTTTAAATAATAGCAAAGTTTTTTTCTCATATAATTCTATGTGAAGCCTAATAACCTATATAAATTCTCAAAGATAGAATCCCAAATATTACCTATATATACGTGAAAATCTCGTTTTTCCTTCTGCCGCTTCCAACTCTTATATTTTTCCTTACTTTTGTTTCATTCTTTCTTGTACTTTGATTTATAATTCCAATTCTAGTTACTTTATCTCCAATTAACTTTGTGATATTGGTTGTTTTCAATTGTGCAAGGTATTATTATTTATCTTTATTCTGCCAACTCTTTCATTCGTTTCTTTATTATCGTTGTTAAATTTTTATCCTTAAGTTATAGAAATATTACTTATGATCTAAATTTTGCATGAAGTATACTTAAAAAAAAATTTAAATTATTATTATGATCTAATACTTTTTAATATTTTTATCTTGTTACACTAATTTCGATAAATTTGCATGAATTTAATTGCATAATTTATATATAAGACATAATTCGTGATAAATATAGAAAGGAGTTTTCTTAAATAATTTTATGTGTAAATTTTGATAATTAAATATTTAAAATAATTGAGGGTATTTTAGTAAACTTATCACTTAAAGTACAGTACGATACAGTCAAACCAAACAGCAAAATGTTATTTAACAACAATATACAATACAATCTATCCAAACATTGTATTCATAAAAACGATACGATACAATACAATACAGTAAAATATAATACATTATAAAACGATATGTAACAATGATCCAAACAGAGTGTAAAAGGCGTGTATTAAAGAAAACAAAAGGAAAAAAACTATTGATGATGAAAATGCTTCATCTCCTATAACAACTTTATTCGACGCAAATTTAATTTAGAGCCTGTTTAGACGTAAGATTTTTTTTTTTCGAAATAAATATTTGGCCATAAATTTTCAATTATCACTTGAAAATGAGTTTTGAAAATAAATTTCAAAAAGTTGATTTTCAAAATTGACTCAGATCACTCATAAAACTTTAAAAATAACCCAAAATTATATTCATGTCCAATCATAACTCTAATTTTCAAATATCATTTTTAATTAAAATTTTCTTTTGCTTTTTTTTTTAATTTTATAATTCTTATGTCCAAATGCCCCCTTAGTTATTTGTGCACTTTAATTACTAGATGATTAGGAAAAAAATGTGTAGATCAACAGTAAGTATTTACCAAAAAAAATTTTAAAAAAATTGATTGACAGAATCACATGATACCTATTGCTAGTAAAATTTACTTCGTCTGTTTCAGTTTATGTGATTTTCTTTTATCGTTCCAAAAAGAATGATTTCTTTAAAAATTTGATAATAATTTAACTTAAATTTATAATTCTACCTTAATGGAAAGTTTTTATAATTACACAAATACTCTGGGCCATTTTATGATTTGTTTAAGACCATAAATTTTACAAATTTTATTTTTTCTTAAACTCTATACCCAGGTATTTGTAAAATTGATAGAAATGCGTACAAATTGATTGGAATACCAGGGTTATAGAAATAGAAATACTCCAACGGAAATGATTAGTACTCTAGTAAATATATGGAATATTAATAAAGTAATAATTAAAGAAAAAGAGAAATTAGGGAGGTGAAGAGGGACAAGATGTCGGGGGAAGAGGAGGAAAGGGTGGCGTGCAAGCTGTCCCCACGTGTAAACACAAAGCCCAATAATAGATCTTTCTTCCGACAATCCCTCATTAATATTCATAGTCCCATTATATTTCTAGGGTCCGTACGAGGCTCCTTCTCCATGTGATTTGCACGTGAACTTGACCCATTCTCTCTTCTCTTCCCCCAATCATTCATTTCTTTACTTTGTTCTTGCTGCCATTTATACACAATACATTCATGTTACTCGACCATGCACTTCTTTGTTGGGAAGCATAACAAAACTAGTACTATCTTCTTAACATGAACAAGAGGCCTACCACCAACCACATGCTAATCGAGGATTAAAATTTAGTAGGTTCAATTAGTAACATTTTAACATTAAACTTAATTATGTTGTTTAAACAGAAAATGGTTAAATATATCCTCTTTTACTATCGAAAATTATTTAAATCTATCCTCTGTTATACTATTTGATCATTTCAAACCCTACCGTTATACTATAAAACAAATTTACCTTTATTTTTATCAGAAGGCCACATGTTAGTTCCTTATTAAAAGATTCATGCCCAATTTAATCTACCCTGATCAAACTCACCTACCCGACTCCACCCGCTCTTCATCCTTTCTTGTTTAAACAGTCGGTTCTTTCATCTCCTTTACTTTGCTTTTTAACTATTTCCTTCACCGGTGAAGATGGTGGACAAATAATTTCATATACAATAATTATGACAAATGAAGCCTCTTGGACCCATTAGCCATTTAAGTCATCTCCTTCCTTGCAAATAGCAAAAATTAATAAAGTTGATTAGAAGCTATGGTTGAAATTCGAGTTCGTCTGGTGCATATAGGAGAGTGTGCGATTTTTTTTTTGTTTCAAAAAGTGAACAGGGAATTCAACAAGAACAAAGTAAACTTGTAAGATTTTGATTTCCGGACGGAGAGTACCGAAGAAGAAGGAGATATTCAAGTTCTTTAAGTCTGCTGGGCTCAATGTTTTGAGTATTGAAAATATCGAATTTGTGTTCATTAGTATTTGCAAAATCAATGTTGTGGTTTCTTTGTACTATAGTCTGATTAAATTGAAAATTGAAAATTGTGGTTGAACATAGTCATTGATTGTCAAAAATTGGGTTGGGACACCCAAGCGCACCGGTCGTCAAGTAATAAAGTGACTAAAAGTCGGATGTCGATCCCACGAGGACTTGTGATTAACAATTAACTAAATTAGACTATCCTAATTATCTAAACAAGAATTAAACCTAGAAGTATTTGATTATAAACTAATTAAAATAAATAAAAACAAATAATGAACTTTGAACAGAGATAGAACAGATTTTTATGATATCAATGTAATGAAAACGATCTAGGGTTATGAGCTATCTAACATTCATATTGTATTCTTCAATTGAATTGACTAACTAATTAATCTTGTTTATTCGTTGATAGAGTTAATATTGCTCATAAGAATTTGTCGAGTTCTTATTCACCCATTCAACCTAACCTAACGCCTATATGTCTATGGAGTTAGAATCAACAAGAACACATTTATAATTCATGTAAATCAACCAAGCAAGGCAATTAGGTATATGTCTATCCCAATTGCTAATCCATTCCCCGAGGCCCAGGTTCAAGAACTTGCTCTACTCAATCCTGTATGCAATCTAGAATTCCCACGTTCGAGTTCAACTCTAGATTCGTAGATAGTATTCAATTGGTGATCAAGCAATCAAATAATTAAGTGCTGATTGAATAAATAAACCAATATGATAAACTAAAAAATCAAAATCAATATCCGAATAACAATAGTCATGAAAGAAACACAACCCTAGAACGTGAAGTTTAGCTCCACATAGACATGGTAGCAAAACAACAAATCATACAAAGAAACATAAAAAGACTAAGTTGGTGAAAGAAAAGATGAAAATCGGCCTCCACAGCGGCTCTGTGCTCTTCCTTGGTAAAATAATTACTCTAAAAAACGTTCTCTCGTGTATATATACGAAGTAAGGTTGGGCCCAAACAATTATACCTTCTCCAATGTGAAAAAGGACACTTTTTCGGGGTGATAAGCGCGAGCTCGCGCGTGACTTTGCGCATGCTTTTCACCATGTTTCGTTCCGAATTTGGAAAAATATAAAACATGAAAGTTGTATCTCTTTGAATTAGCTTTCCAACCATATATTGTGCAACCAAAATGGAGTTCTGAGGAAAACGTTATATCTATTTTACTAGACAGTGCGCAATATGCCTACTAGAGTCTTCGTTTTGCTCTAACTATCATCTGTTGACCCCCAAACACGATCCCCGCTTAATTCCTTGAACTTTTACTCAAAATTTAAAGCTCCAAATCACTTGATTTCATTCCATAACATCTACATAGCTCGGAATCATTCCTACAAGGTGTGAGCACGTGATTTTTGCTCTCACGACAACTACTCCCAAAAAAAAAATAAAAAAATATATAAAATAAAATAGTTTCGTTATCGCATTTGAATGGATTGTGTGTTATCTTTCCTTAGCATCTTG
>MU688409.1:12759-34136 GCA_026770625.1 Nicotiana glauca | reverse complement strand
TGAGGCAAAAACTTTCAAATCGGTGACCAAGAAGGCAGTGGTCGATTTTGTGCATTCGAATATCATTTGTCGATTCGAAATCCCGAAGGTAATTATCACAGACAATGGTGCCAATCTCAACAGCCATCTGATGGCGGAGACATGTCAGCAGTTTAAGATCATGCACCGCAATTCCACCCCATATCGTCCTTAGGCGAATGGAGCGGTCGAAGCAGCCAACAAGAACATCAAGAAGATACTTTGAAAAATGGTGGAAGGGTCTAGGCAATGGCATGAGAAGTTAACTTTCGCCCTGTTAGGCTATCGCACTACTGTTCGCACTTCAGTAGGGGCGACTCCTTATTCATTGGTATACGGTACGGAGGCAGTAATACCCGCAGAGGTTGAAATACCATCCCTTCGGATTATCGCCGAGGCGAAAATTGACGATGTCGAATAGGTCAAGGCATGCTTGGAACAACTGAGCTTGATTGATGAAAAGAGATTGGCAGCAGTATATCACGGACAGTTGTACCAACAGAGAATGGCAAGAGCATATAACAAGAAAGTGCGTCCGCGAAAGTTTGAAGTAGGGCAATTGGTGTTGAGGTGTAGCCGAAGCAAAAGGAAAGTTCGCCCCCAACTGGCAGGGGCCATTTGTTGTAACCTGAGTGTTGTCCAATGGTGCATTATATCTGACAGATGTGGAAGGAAAATGTGTAGAAATGGCTATCAACTCCAATGCGGTCAAGCGATACTATATATGATTTCTTTGTCTAATTGTACTTAATTGTATTTGGCATGTTTTGAGATTGAAATGACGAAGACATTTTGTTCTGCTATCAACACACTTTATCCTTTGTTATCCTTTTGAGCCTTATTCTATTTTCTTTCGTACCCCTCTTTCAGAATCAATAATAAAACTCGTATGCCCGAGCGGGAAAGTAAGTGTTGAAACAAGAGAAAAGTAGTAAAAAAGAAAATGAGGAGAAAAGGAAAATAAGAAGAAAAGAAAAGAAAAAGAAGAGAAGAGAAAAGAAAAGAAAAGAAAAGAAGAGAAAAGAAAAGAAAAGAAAAGAAAAGAAAATAAGGAAAAGAAGAGAAAAGAAAAGAAAAGAGAAAAAGAAAAGAAAAGAAAAGAAAAAAAAGAAAAAGAAAAGAAATGAAAAGAAAGAAAAAGGAAAGTGGAAGAAAGGAGAGATCGCAACAACGATATAATTTTATGACCTGAACTACGTTCGACTTTATCCCGAAAGGGTACGTAGGAAGCCTCTCTGAGGTTCAGTCACACCAAATAAAAGTCCAAAAGTCCCCAAGAAAGAAAACGCGGCAGAAATTGTGGTAGATACGGGGAAATCTAATTCTGAAAGTTGTAATTTTGAACCCATGTTGAATTGTTTGAGCCTTTTATACCCTTTCTTTCTAAACCCCATCCAAAATCCGCATTACGGTCTAAATAAAGACCTTCCGATCAATCTTCAAGAAGTGCCAATGCGAGCAGGTAAAGTGATTCATGTTGGGGGTGACACTTTGGTACCCGAAGAGAAATAGTGAAAATAAGAGAGTCTTATTGGTGAAAACCCTCACATGCACCATAAGGCAACGTGAGCGAGAGAAATCAAAAATGAGAGTCTTATTGGTGAAAACCCTCAAGGGCACCATAAGACGACGTGAGATGAGAGAAATCAAAATGAGAGAGTCTTATTGGTGAAAACCCTCACGGACACCATAAGGCGAAGTGAGTTTTGAGATGGGCAAATGAAGCAAGTCTGTGGTTAACGGCTGCTCGAAACATGGCAAGATGAGCGAGGTTTGGGTTTTTGGTAAATATTCAGGTTGTGGAAGTCCGAAACGGCAAATGTGGCAATTGAAAGTGGATTGGTTGGACAGACTAGGACGGTTAATCCAAAATGCATGGCAAAACCAGTGGCACCAGTTGTTCTGCTCAGATAAGTCTTCCTCTATTCCTTTTTCATTACAAATCATCCGTTTCGGAGTCTTTCCATATTTAACCTTCAAGGTCATTGCATTTCACCCTCTTGGAGTCTGTCTATAGGATGTTTCAGTGTCGGTTTTTTTCAAAAACAAAAGAGGGATGTCAAGGCTAACTACCATCTTCCTAGTTGTACGTCACAACAGGATTGGAAAATATCAAAAGAGAAGTAAGACATGAAGGACCACTGGAAGTTCCATCGGTGGGTTAATTAGATAATTGTGAGGAAGAGGCAAAGTGTCAAAAAAAAAATTTAGAAACACAAACATAGCAATATGGGATAGAACATTTGGGTCGTCAAAGTCAGGGGGTTGAAAGTCAGTCAGGAAGTCGAGGCGTTTCAAGGCAAGTCAAGGGAAACAAGTGGGAGCAGAGCAGGAAGCAGGAACATACCCAGCAAGAATGCCAGCAACTAACCATCATTTTATATTAATAAATCTTTCTTTGATTGAGACAGGGGCAGAAGATTTCTCTTTGTTTTGGCTATTTTGCTACAAGCAGGCGCCCACATGGAGAACAAGGGAATACATTTTAGGTTCAGCAGTCAGGCACCCACCTGGAGAACAAGGGAATATATATTTTAAGTTTCAGCAATTAGGCGCCCACCTGGATAACAAGGGAATACATTTTAGGTTCAGCAGTCAGGCGCCCACCTGGAGAACAAGGGAATGCATTTCAAGTTCAGCAATCAGGCGCCCACCTGGAGAACAAGAGAAGTACAATTCAAGTTTTAGCTTTCAAATTTTTGGTAATATTTGGTAACATGATGCGCCCAGCCACCAAACTAGGGTAGAAAATCTTCTTTATTTGTCTATTTTGTTGAAATCAGGCGCCCACCTGGAGAACATGGGAATACATTTCAAGTTCAGCAATCAGGCGCCCACCTGGAGAATAAGGGAATACATTTCAAATTTTAGCTATCAGGCACCCACCTGGATAACAAGGGAATACATTTCAAATTTTAGCAATCAGGCGCCCACCTGGAGAACGAGGGAATACTTTTCAAGTTTCAGCAGTCAGGCACCCACCTGGAGAACAAGGGAAGTGCAATTCAAATTTTAGTTTTTAATTCTTAACATTTGATAATATGCTGTACCCAGCCACCAAACTGGGGCAGAAAATTTTCTTTGTTTGTTTATTTTGTTGCAGACAGGCGCCCACCTGGAGAACAAGGGAATACATTTCAAGTTCAGCAATCAGGCGCCCACCTGGAGAATAAGGGAATACTTTTCAAGTTTCAGCAGTCATGCGCCCACCTGAAGAACAAGGGAAGTACAGTTCAAATTTTAGCTTTTAAATTTGAAATATTGGATAACATGATGTGCCCAGCCACCAAACTGGGGCAGAAAATATTCTTTCTTTGTTTATTTTGTTGCAGTCAGGAGCCCACCTGGAGAACAAGGGAATACTTCTCGAGCATTGCAGTTAGGAGCCCACCTGGAGAACAAGGGAATACTTTTTAAGCGTCAGCAATCAGGAGCCCGCCTGGAGAATAGAGGCACATATTTCAAATTTCAGCAGTCAAGCATCACTCGGAGGAATGGCAAAATATCTCCAATCAATGCAAGGAAAGAATACGAGTTCAAGGCAACACAAGAGCAAGTTTGAAGACATAGATAGGACCTTTTTGTAATTCATAGATCATAGCTTAGGCTAGTTTTTTTAACACGGTGTAATAAGGAAGTCAGCGAGTAGTAGCAGCAACAACAATAGTGAAATCACAGCTCCTGGTAGTCCCAGCTACCAAACCTTCCCGAACTACACTGAGCTGATTCCTGTTTAGCCCAGGATATGTATGCAACCTCCGAAGCAGGGTGCGATCAACTCTTTTAAAATTGCTTCACACGGAATAGTCAAACGGGCAAAAATTGCTCGTAGTTGCTCACCTATCTTTGCCCGAAAACCTTTCATGTTTCCGAGCAAAGAGGAGCAACTATGAGCACGTGATTTTTGCCCTAAGAAAATTATTCCCAAAAATTCAAACAAAACATTTTCTTTAATATTTTACAATTTTTGTGAATTTTGTGTTATTTTCTGGTAATTGTGACATTTTATTTGTGCATTTTAATTCATATGAAAGATACAAAAATATATATTGCATTTGTTTGGGATTTAATTTTGTATTTTTAGTGTTAATTATAGTTAAAATTATTTACATATAAAGAAAATGACAAAAATAGTTCTTTGCACTTTTATTTTTAATTTGTGGAATTTGTTTTAATTTTAATTTAAAATTAGAAATTAGTTAAGTGTGAAAATTAAATAATATCATATTAGAGTCAATTTGATATTTGATTTTATGTTTATTTGTCATTTTAACAAAAATCAAAAAATATATAATTATAAAACAAGAAAAAAAAGAAAAGAAAAGAAAATAAGAATTAAAAAGAGTGATCTTTTAGAGACCAATTTGGGACAACTTTAATAAACTTTCGCCTGGGCCCAAACCAAAACTCCATAACCCACAGCCCAAGTCTCACCGATCCAGTCCAGTTCAGAAGTTCAAGCTAAACGGCGCTGTTCCATGATCCTTCAATCTGAGCTGTCGAGGTCTACTGATCCGACGACCAAGAACTCACCTCTCTTTATTATATTACTGTCCGAACTCAATCCCCCCTCTCATACCCCCCAATCCTCTCTAACCTAAACCCTAATTAATCAGCCGCCCCCATATCCCTTGACCGGAGCCGCCGCCGGCGATTACACAACCATGGCCATACGTTCCCAAAATAACACCATGACTTCCCCTTCTCCTCCTCTACCCTAATCCATTGCTCTTTTCTTTCAAATCTTACCGGAGCTCGTCGAATTTTTGTTGGAAAGTTTTCTGGCCACGACGCCACCTTCTCCAAATGGCACCAAATTAACACCGTGAAATCGCCTTTGTGTCCTCTATCGAACCCCCAAATCGTGGACTCTCAAATATGGCCGGAATTGTTCGAATTTCGATTTGAACTTTTCCGGCGAAACCCTAATTTCTTTAAATTCTTCCAAATTAATACCACACGGCTCCCAGACTTCACTCATGAAGAGTCGACTGTCGTTTACGTTCTAGAGTCATCGGGGAATTAAGGCAAAATAGTGAGTTTTCTTTTCTTCTTTTGATTAGTTCTTATTCTTTGTTATTATGAGTTTTGGTTTCTTTTTGGTTTAATGCATGTTTAGATAATGGATTTATTCTTTTTTTGTGTGCCATTGTAGTGTGGTTAATTCCGATTTAATTCTCGTCTTAGTTCTTTTAGTTTAAATGTTCAGATGTTAGTGTAATTAGTTCACTCGATTTTGTTTAGATTAAATTTTGTGTCATTTGCTTAATCCTGCTTTCATTTTCGTTTCAATTAGAATTAGTGATTTCATTTGCTTTATTTTTTGTTCTTTCTTTGATTCTGATTTTTTTAGTTGGCATCTGATATTAGTCTGATTAATACTTCTTTGGTAAAGTTAGTGGATTCTATTAATTTGAATTGCTTGGTTATAGCTGGTTTGATTTAGTCAATTAATCATGATCTAGTTAAAGGATAGTTTGGTTGTGGTAGATAATTTTAGGAATAGTTAAGGGAAGTTTAGGAAGTCCTAATAAGATAGAATGTTGTAGGGCCATCTAGAATCTTCCATAGTAAAGCCTCAATGTAAATTCAAGTGATTTTGATGCACTTACTTGAGTAACAAGTTAGGAAATAAGGGGTTAATCAGTTAAAAAGTAAAATAACAGAGGGACTAAGGTGTTATAATTGAAGTCTGAAAATTGCAGCTCTTTTGCCTATAAAAGGGCACGAGTAGTGCCTGAATGAGGGGGTTCCTTTTCAGCTTAAAAATTCCCTCTAGAATCCTTCTTCAAGTCTCTAGATCTGAAAGTTTCAAATTGGAGCTCAAAATCACTTCTAGATCTTAGTTTTATACAAAAAAAAACCAAAACAATAGAAATTTTAATTAAAAAAAAACAAAAAATAGTCACTGTTTCATTGGGATTTCCAGTTCTATTTCAAGTTTTCCAGGTTTCCAATTTGGTGTTTGAGATTTCAGAGGCAAATAAATTGATTTCGAGTGGGTTTAGATCCGATTAGGCTAGGTTTGATCGAGCTTGGTTTTTGCTGAAGGTGTTGGGTGTTCTGGATAATTTTTGAGGTTTTTGGGTCTGTTTTGGAACTGATTTGAGTTTGATCTCTCATTTTTGGCTGATTTCAAACCTTTTCTGGGCTGTGACTTGATTCTCTGGGCTGTGCATTGTTGCTGTTTGCATATCTGTTGGTTTGCTGTTGTATTGCGGCCGCTGATCTTCTTCTTCTGTTACAAATTCCATTTCCAGGTACCATTTCTGAACTCGCTGCCATGTAATTGAACTGAAGTTGGAATAAAGAAGTTTCATCAATTCTATGTGTCAACGAATTCCTCCTATTGATTGTTAGAAGTTAGTTATTTTTGTGGTAGTTATACTGACATTGCATAAGGCTGATGATTCTGTTGTAGTACTTGGCTGTATAATGGGGACATTTACAGACTGTTTAGAACTGTGTTAATTGGAGTTTATATTGGACTGTTTGGACTGTATTAACTAGACCTCAAATTTGAATTAGTTGGATTGTTAAACTCTGGAACCTGCAGCTTCAATGAAGCGTAAATGAACTTGTGTGTTAATCATAGCTAGATGAAATCATCAAAAATAGGATTAGTTTGCCATTGTTAGTCGTTATTTCCAGCTTGTTGTTCACTTAGTATAAATGAGTTGGTCATTGTTTCAAGTCTGCATGAGTAGTAAAATATGATACTAACCTCATGTTTACATAATCAATTTGTAATGACCTGGATTGCCTAATTCAAAAACAATTGGTCCATTTTGTGTTTGTAAATCACGTTCCATTTGGGATTTCATATTAATAGTATTGGATAATTCAAGTTAAAGTCAGTAGGTGAAATAACCGGAATTAAAATTCAGTCACTTAACGTTTGGTGCATTTGGACCCGTTGAGAATCAATTTCAGTAGGTGTTCTCATCTATTTGGGCTATCAGATCTCCCAGGCGCCTTTGGGCCTTGTTACTTGAGTTGAAGGCCCAGGTCCTGTCATAAGTATTTGTCTATTTGGACCTGGGCCAAGCTTCACTGGTCTACCCTCTGTCCAGTGTGGATTGATGTCAGGCCCAATATATTGGTTGGTTGAAATTTTGTCTTGCCCGCATGAGTCGTTTGGTTTGGGCTCCTTAGGCCCAAGACTGAAATGGCCACTGATTTGTTAGCACTTAAATGACAGGCTGTGGGCTTTAAGTTAGGTTGCGGGTTCAAACTAAAAGGTGTTTCCTCTTGTTTGGATCCAAACTTGAACTTGAGGCCCGAATTTCATAATACTAATTAATTAGCCCTTTTCCTTTTATTATTAGAGACGAATAATATAGAAAATCATAGTTTACTTTAGGGTGGACCTTTAAATAAAAATGATACGAGCCTCGCCAAATATAATGCAAAGTTGCGGGGCCCTCAATAAATAGTTACTAAAATACTTAGCATCCGGGATGAGCCGTTTAGCGAATTTCACGGCCTTCCCAAAAGATAATAATGCGTTAGTCTCTTTAGGCGCGATTTTAATAAAATTACATTCCTAAACTCGGGCGTGCATTTCATGTGACCCAAATCAAATCCCAAAACGTTGAATAAAAATGTGTCGAGGATCCGAGTGCATTTCATGTGACGTGATCCGAAAATACGTTCTTAAACGACGTTCAACTTTCTTTTAAAAAATACATATTGAATAAAAGCAGTAAAAAGTAAAAATTGGCACATAGGATCTTCATGTAATAAAATCAGACAAATAAGCTAAATGCGACAGTCGAGCGACCATGCTAGAATCACGGAATCGGGGAATGCCTAACACCTTTTCCCGGGTTAACATAATTCCTTACCCGGATTTCTGGTTTGCGACTGTTAAACAGAGTCAATCTTTTCCTTGATTCGGGATTCAACCGGTGACTTGGGACACCATTAGTCTCCCAATCGGCGACTCTGAATCTTAATAATAAATTCCGTTTCAATTGTCCTTTAATTGGAAAAACTCCCTTTATTACACCACTCACGGGGTACAGTAGGTAAAAAGGAGGTGTGACACCTGTGGCAATGTCGGACATAACACTGTTCCACTCAAATGCCATACCATAGGATTACACTGCCGAAGCTAGGAGGAAAGGGAAGACCAAGACAGGAGAAACAACTGTCGTGCAAGGAATGACCAGAATAGGGAGGGTTTACACCCCAGAACACTTAGCTGAGTCCAGTAAACAAGCCCCAGGACAGCCTATTGAAACTGGGTCCGACGATCTTTGGAGAAAAATACAAGCTAAGAAGTACTCGGTCGCTGAGCAGTTGAACAAAACACCAGCACATATCTCTATCCTAGCTCTTCTACAGAGCTCTGACGCTCACAAAAATGCCCTAATGAAGATACTGAGCGTAGCTTATGTGCCCAGCAATATAACTGGAGGTGAAATGGCAAATATGGTAGGGCAAGTGCTGGAGAGACATAAAATCAACTTCCACGAAAATGAGCTGCTGCCGGAAGGATTGAGCAACAACAAGGCACTGCACATCACCATGCAATGCGAGGATTATTTCATCACTAGAGTCCTGATCGATGGAGGATCCAGCCTCAACATCTGTCCACTAATAACTCTCAGAACTTTGGGAAAAAGCCTGCACGAGATCAAAGATGGGGCTATCAACGTCAAGGCCTTCGATGGGTCCTAGAGATATACTATTGGAGAAATCAACCTATGCTTACAAATGGGGCCAACATGGTTCGACATCGACTTTCAAGTGATAGACATCCCATCATCCTACAATCTGCTATTAGGACGGCCCTGGATCCACACTGCTGGAGCCGTAGCATCGACCATGCATCAGGCAGTGATGTTAGAATAGAATCACCAGGAGGTAATTATTCATGGCGATGGTAGTAACCCCATATATAGTCGCCAGGCCATCCCAATGATTGGGGGCAAAAGGAGAATAGACGGAGAAACATACCACCATATCGAAAGGGTCAACGCTATAGATAAGGATAAGTGGTGGGATAACAAGATCGAAAGTATCCTGAATTGGTGCGGGTACGAGCCTGGAAAGGGACTCAGTAAAAATCTTCAGGGGATCACTAGGCCCATCAAACTAAAGAAGCATGGTACTATATTTGGCTTAGGGTACGGTTAGACTTGGGAAGAATTCTAAAGCTGGTCGCCACCATGGTGCGGTCCCTACTATCCGTTGGAGCTTCCGATACCTAGCTTGGATCAAACCTTCTAACCGGCAGATACTATGTATGGGTCAAGGGAAGATGAAGCATTGGCAGCCATGAAGAATATGTTTTTAGAGGATGATGATATGGACTGCTGTGTTCTTTTCGAGGAGGAAGGGGAGGAAGGCCCTTCCATACAAGTTGTGAACCGAGGATACCGCCTTAGCAATTGGTTAATTAGGACCGTCAGGGCTCGGAAGGCTTCGGGGTAGAAAGGCTAAACAAAAGCACCATGCATCTCATTTTTAGCTTACTTTACTAGTTGATTTTCTTTCCGCATTGTCTTTAATTTTGAAAAGAGCTCCGATGTTTCAAACAATTATGAATTTAATCAAAACATTTTAGTTTATCATATATCTCGCTCTTATTATTTTCTCTATCATTTACTTTATTTTTACACAACATTACTATTACTTACCTTGATGATGAACCAACGATTGTGACTTGCAACGAAACAACGCAACAAAAGGACATAGACTCAGAAGAAGATGAGATACCTGAAGAGGTCGTCAAAGAGGTTGAGAATTTTAAGAATAGACCTAAGTCTAACCTGGAAGAAACTGAGGTTGTTAATTTGGGAGATACAGAAAATGTCAAAGAAACTCGCATCAGTGTTCACCTATCGCCATCAAAAAAGGAAGGATATACGAAATTTTTAAAGGAATATGAGGACATGTTCGCCTGGTCGTTTGATGATATGACTGGTCTCAGCACGTCCATTCTCACAAACTGCCAACAGATCCAACCTGTCCGCCGGTAAAATAGAAGCTCAGGAAATTCAAACCCGACATGAGTTTGAAAATCAAAGAAGTGGTTACTAAGCAAGTCAAAGCCAAGGTTCTCAGGGCAGTGGAATATCCAACAGGGTTAGCCAATATTGTGCCGGTACCAAAGAAGGACGGAAAGGTTAGAATCTGTGTCGACTACCAGGATCTTAGCCAGGCCAGTCCTAAAGATGATTTCCCCTTGCCAAACATACACATTCTTATCGACAACTGCGCCAAGCATGAGTTGCAGTCTTTTGTTGATTGTTTAGCCGGATACCATTAGATATGGATGGACGAGGAAGATGCAGAGAAAATGGCTTTCATCATGCCATGGGGGATGTATTGTTACAAAATGATGTCGTTTGGGTTGAAGAATGCTGGCGCCACCTATATGAGATCCATGACTACCATCTTTCATGACATGATACACAAGGAGATTGAGGTATATGTGGACTACGTCATCGTCAAATCCAAGAAAGCCACTGATCATATGGAAGACTTGATAAAGTTCTTCAACAGATTAAGGAGGTACAATCTGAAACTGAATCCCGCCAAGTGTGCGTTCGGGGTTCCTGCTGGAAAATTACTGGGTTTCATTGTGAGTCATCGAGGAATAGAATTGGACCCATCAAAAGTCAAAGCCATTCAAGAATTTCCACCACCAAAGAACAAGAAGTGACGTAATGAGTTTCTTGGGAAGACTCAACTATATCAGCCGTTTTATAGCCCAGTCCACGGTCATTTGTGAACCCATCTTTAAAATGCTGAAGAAAGACGCTGCTACTAAATGGACTGACGATTGTCAGAAAGCCTTCGACAAAATCAAGGAATACCTATCAACGCCACCCGTCTTGGTTCCTCCCGAGCCAGGAATGCCTCTATTGCTCTACCTCGCGGTTTTGGATGGAGCATTCGGTTGTGTTCTGGGACAGCATGATGAAACGGGGAGGAAGGAGCAAGCCATCTACTATATCAGTAACAAGTTCACCCCGTACGAGGCCCGGTATTCTTTATTGGAGCGCAGCTGTTGCGCTCTGACTTGGGTAGCTCAGAAATTGAGGCATTATTTCTGTTCCTACACTACTTATCTCATATCCAGGATGGACCCGCTGAAATATATCTTTCAGAAGCCCATGCCCACTGGCAAGCTCGCCAAGTGCAAATCTTGCTGAGTGAATTCGACATTGTTTACGTGACTCAGAAAACAATCAAGGGTCAAGCCATAGCAGATCACCTTGCCGAGAATCCCATTGGCGGAGAATACGAACCCCTGAAAATGTATTTTCCTGATGAAGAAGTGTCCTTTGTAGGAGAAGATATTGTAGAATCCTACGATGGTTGGAGGTTGTTTTTCGACGGAGCCGCCAAATTGAAGGAGTTGGCATAGGAGCAGTCCTAGTATCAGAAACAGGCCAGCATTACCCGGTATCCACCAAACTCAGATTCCCCTGCACAAATAATATGGCTGAATACGAAGCTTGCATCCTAGGGCTCAAGATGGCCATTGACATGAACATTCACGAGCTGCTAGTGAGCGGGGATTCAGACTTGCTCATACATCAAGTTCAAGAAGAGTGGGCAACCAAGAACTCTAAGATACTTCCCTACTTGCATCACATACAGGAGTTAAGGAAAAGATTCGCAAAGTCGGAATTTCAGCATGTCCCTAGGGTCCAAAACGAGTTCGCTGATGCATTGGCTACTCTGTCATCCATGATCCAACATCCAGATACAAATTTCATTGATCCCATCCCAGTAAAGATTTATGATCAGCCAGCCTATTATGCTCACGTTAAGGAAGAAGCGGACGGAAAACCATGGTTCCACGACATCAAAGAGTACCTGACAATAGGAGAATATCCAGAACTTGCCAACGCTACTCAAAAGAGCACACTTCGGAGATTATCCAACAACATCTTTTACAGTAGGGGAATCCTATATAGGAGGACTCCTAATTTGGGTTTACTAAGGTGTGTCGAAGCAAAAGAAGCATCCAGACTATTGGACGAAGTGCACGCAGGGACTTGCAGGCTGCACATGAATGGTTTTGTCTTAGCAAAGAAGATACTCCGAGCAGGGTATTTTTGGATGACTATGGAAATAGACTGCATCCAGTATGTTCGCAAGTGCCATCACTGTCAGATACATGCAAATATGATAAAGGTGCCTCAAAATGAGCTTACTGCAACAAGCTCACCGTGGCCATTCGCCGCCTGGGGAATGGACGTCATTGGACCTATCGATCCTACCGCATTAAACGGGTACAAGTTTATCCTGGTGGCAATTGATTATTTTACTAAATGGGTTGAAGCAGCATCGTACAAAGCAGTGACTAAGAAAGTTGTGGCAGATTTCATCTGTGACCGTATCGTTCGCCGATTCATAATTTCGGAATCAATCATCACCGATAATGGTTCCAATATAAATAGCGACTTGATGAAAGCAATGTATGAGGAATTCAAGATTAAACACAAGAATTCTACAGCCTACAGGCCTCAGATGAATGGAGCTGTAGAAGCAGCCAACAAGAATATCAAGAAGATACTAAGGAAGATGGTTGAAAGTCACAAACAATGGCATGAGAAGTTATCATTTGCCTTACTAGGATACTGCATCACGGTCCGCACATCGACTGAAGCAACTCCCTACATGCTGGTTTATGGTACAGAGGCAGTCATCCCCGCCGAGGTAGAAATTCCCTCTTTGAGGATCATACAAGAAGCAGAGTTGGACGACGCAGAATGGGTAAAAGGTCGCTATGAGCAATTAGCCCTTATAGATGGAAAAAGGATGAATGTAGTTTTCCATTGTCAGTTGTATCAGAACAGAATGTCCAAAGCCTTCAACAAAAGAGCTAAGCCAAGGAAGTTTACACCTGGCAGCTGGTGTTGAAGAAAATATTCCCACATTAAGATGAAGCAAAGGGAAAATTCTCTCCCAAATGGCAGGGTTCGTACATGGTTCACCGGGTTCTAACTGGAGGAGCCCTTATTCTTGCAGAAATGGATGGAGAAGTTTGGCCAAAGCCAATCGACTTAGATGCAGTGAAACGATACTATGTGTAACCACTTATGATTCCCTTTGTGATGTAATTTGAACTACACCTGACCTGATTCCCGTTTAAGAGGGAATACGTAGGCAGCCCTATGGGTTCGGTCACAATTTAATAAAATTTCATTTCCCCCTACTATTGGAATTGGGGCAGAATTTTGAGGAGGACCCTCAAAATTCTGAAGTTAGCCACTCATCGCCAGGAATGTCACCTCAGTAAACTGGGGCAGAATTTTAAGAAGGACCCTCAAAATTCCGGAGTTGATTTTCCAGCCGTCTAGCGCAACCGTTAGAGGTACCAGCCCAGTAAACTGGGGCAGAATTTTGAGGAGGACCCTCAAAATTTCGGAGCAAGAGAGGTTGCAATGTCTTGAACCACGTCGCAGTCGTTGGTACATCTAAAGAAAGCTATTTTTTACTTACATTATATTTACTAAATCATGCATAATTATTGTTCGAATTGCTATTGTTTAGCAACTCTACCCCAATGATACGCAATGCCGGAAGCCAGGGGAAAACGAACTAACCTTTCCCCCTTACAAAACTCACAATTTTTCTTTGGATACAG
Organism: Nicotiana glauca; assembly: GCA_026770625.1. Classification (NCBI taxonomy): domain Eukaryota; kingdom Viridiplantae; phylum Streptophyta; class Magnoliopsida; order Solanales; family Solanaceae; genus Nicotiana; species Nicotiana glauca. Next base: position 20,503 of record MU688409.1, on the reverse strand, counting down.
GCACTCGACTTACAATATCGTTAGGTATATTTATGTACGCATACTTTCTCAAGAATGCAACTTCTCATAATCATCACTTATCCGCAATCGCTATCTGTACACAACCTCCCTGACAGTCACGGCATCGTGATCAGCAATCAGCTAAGAAATCTCACTACTATCCGTCCTTTTATTTTCTTGCATTGCATAAGGCTACATTTCTGCCTTCCGAGACTAACCATTGTCTCTATCTGCATTATCTGCATAAGGCTACCTTTCTGCCTTCCGAGACTAAACGTTGTCTCCATCTGCATTATCTGCATAAGGCTATCGTTCTCCCTTTTGAGACTAAGCACTGTCTTCTCTGCATCTGCTTAAGGCTACCTTTCTGCCTTCCGAGACTAAGTGCTGTCTCCATCTGCATTATCTGCATAAGGCTACCTTTCTGCCTTTCGAGACTAAGCGTTGTCTCCATCTGCATTATCTGCATAAGACTACCTTTCTGCCTTCCGAGACTAAGTGTTGTCTCCATCTGCATTATCTGCGTCGCAAAAGGCTACCGTTCTGCCTTTCGAGACTAAACATTGTCTTCATCTGCATTATCTGCATTGCATAAGGCTACCTTTCTGCCTTCCGAGGTTAAGCTCTACCTGCACCTGCATGGCTGAAATACCGCCACCTCCATCTGCATCGACTGAAATATCGCCACTTTATCTTTCTTGCATGGCTGAAATACCGCCACTTTATCTTTCTTGCGTGGTTGAAAACTTACCACTTTTACTTACGTATTGCAATCGGCTGAAATATCGCCAATTTTTTTTTAAATTCTACATCGGCTGAAAGATCACCAGTTCATCTCCATCATCATCTATACTTATGCTTTATGTCGGCTGAAATATCGCCATTTCACTTTTTACATCGGCTGAAACATCGCCTGTTTTATTTAAATTTTTGTCGGCTGAAATATCGTCATTTACATTCTTTGCATCGGCTGAAATATCGCCATTTTACGCTTTTGCATCGGCTAAAATACCGCCAAATCTTGCATTTCATCGGCTGAAATACCGCCAAACTGTCTGAGGGCGTCATTATTCGGAGGCATCATCTTCATAGCCCAAGAACACCATGCCATGGCCCGAGGACCTACTTTATATCTTGCACATCATTATTCAAAGGCATCATGGTTTGGAGGCACCGTTATCATAGCCCGAGAACATCATTTCATAGCCTACGAAACCTTTAATTTTGCGCTTCATGGCCCAGGACATCATGGTCCGAGGACGTCATCCTAACCGTCCAAGGACAACATTCATGGTCCAACGAGAACTTGCATCATGTTTAAGTTTATGCACAATATACGCCCGTATTGCTTACTTTCAAGTACACCGGCTAGCAATGGCTATCTCAGCAGGAGCGATCCCGCTCCAGTCCCCACTGCCAATCAAGTTTCAAATACCTCTTGCCCCCCGTAAAACATCGTGCCCATCTCTTTCAAATCGCCATCGGCATGTTCCATCAATGGTTCCTGAACTACATATGGCCTGATTCCTGTAAAACCAAGGATATGCAGGCAGCTCAAAAACCAGAGCCCAGTCAAATTATTTTCAAATCGTCATTTTCGGTCAAAATTGGCCATCATATCTTTATCCGACAACTCTTTCATCCTTCCCGAGTAAAGAGAGGCAGCTGTTGATACCCAATTTTTCTCTAAGTATTTTTATACCCAAAATACATCCAAAATAGTATATTTGTGCATATATAAGCACACCCAAGAGTTTTGGCATATTTAACAATTTTTAAAACCAGTTTATTGCCAATTTTAATACAACAAAATCCAATAATTATTCCAAAAATTATCATTTTGGTGAATAATTTATTTTATTCTCACATTTATACCAAAATATAATTAAGGTAATTTTTGCATATTTTTACAAATTCGTTTGCTATTTTTAAAGCTAAATTGCATATAATTACAATTATAGCCTATCTTATAATTTATAACATTTTATATTTATAAAATTAATCCCAGTATTTTTAAATTAATATTTATATAATAGTTTTTATATTTATAAAATTAATCCCAGTATTTTTAAATTAATATTTATATAATAGTCATTTACCCAGTACTCTTAATTTGCTTTTAAAATCTAAATTACTATTTTATAAAAAAAATTAAAGGGAAAATTGGCTATTTACGATTTGGCCTCAATTGCATTTCAATTATAGCCAATTTGGCAATCCCAATTAACCCAATTTCAAATTCCACATTACCTAGCCCAATTGCAATTTAACCCGACCCCTGACCCGTTTATCTGATCCGCCCGGCTCCCCATTCAATCTAGGTTGTTGATCTAAATGATCAACAGCCACATTTCACTCTTTCCTTTTTAATTTACCAAACCCACCCTAACCCTAATCATTTCTCACCAAATGCCGGCCTCGAATTCCTCTTCTCTCTCAACTCTCTATGAAGCCCTCATGAACCCTAGCCGCCGCCTTTTAATCCCGCCCTAATCCATGGCCTCCCACGACCATTGGAGATATGTAATGGCCCCTCGTGGCTCCTGGGTGTTCGCTTCTATGGTTTTACAGCCAAATCTCGAAGGAAGATGGCCCAGTCGTTGCTGACTTCTATTCATGACCTTTCTCCGGTCGTCCCTGACTTTTCTCCAGCCAGCCATGGCCGTTCGAGTCAGATCCTTGGCGCTCCTGGTTAGATCGTTAATTTCCAAGGCCTTTCTCACCTTTCTGGGTTCTTCGAAACCCTAATCTTTGGGATTTTTTTATTTTTCTTTCAGATCTGCTTTAGATCTATACTTGCCATGAATGTTTAAGTGTGTTCTCGAAAGTTTTTCAACTTTTCTTGCAAAAACGACCCTTCATTAGGGTTTTTCCTTTAAGTTTTTTAAAAGATATCTGATTTTTAACATGTTTATGTTTTGGCTATGATTTTTTCATGTTTATTCTTCTATCTGTTTCAGCATGTTAAAAACCCTAATTGCTTTTTAGTTTATCCGAGTTCTGAAAGTTATTTGTTTAAATGTGCATTTGTTCTATGTTGCTGATTCTTTCTTCCTCATTTAATTTGTTTAATTTTGAGTTCTTACCATCTTGCAAAGCCTGGTTACTGTTAAAGCCCTAATTTTCTTTAGAAGTTTTCTCACTTGTTCCTACTCTGAGACCCTTTACTTGCTTCTATGTCTTCTTCACTGTTGTTTCTATGTGACTACTTGACCTGCTTGACTACTGTGCTTCGAATATTTTCTTACTACTGAACCCTAGCTTACCCTTACTGCCATTGTATGTTTGTGTTGCTTCTTTTTGTCGACTCGTTTAACACTGCATGCTTGTTCATTCCTTTCTATTTATATAGTGAAGTGCACAATCATGTTCCTTTCTTGTTTGATCTTGATTCCTTTGATCTTGTGACTAATTGCAAAAGGTTTTCTTACGTGCCCTAATTTTTACTCATCTGTTTAAAATTAATTGATTCACTTACTTTATTGTGATGTTTAACCTTGCTGAATCCTTTCCCAAAATAAGCGTATTTCGTACTTAGACTCATGCTTTTACTAACCTTTTTATGGAAATAATCAATCTGCCCCCAAACTAATTTTCTTTCCTTAATTAGGTCTGCTGATACCCGTTAAGTAGTGTTTCCTTAATTAAAGGGGAATCACTTGGGTTAATTGATTCTGAATAGTGATTGTTTCCATATTTGTGTTTTAATTTTACTTATTACCGTATTTCTCACTCGTTTTCAAAAACTATAAATACTCTCCTCCCTTTTCTTTGAACACACACGAACAATCTGAGTTCAAAAATCACTCTTACACTAAAAAAAAACTCTCTCTTTCTTCACTGCTACTTGTGTTGTTGCTTTGTCTAGCCGGCTGAAAGCCAAGGCTAGACTGTGGACTCTCGTTTGCTCTACTTTTTCTGCACTTTGCTTCTTTAATGGTATGTTCTAGTTAATTTACAAGCTTCAACAACAACATGTTTTTCTTTAATTACTCCAGTTTGTCATTCCTGTCCACTTCTGTTCATGTTTCTTCAGCCAACATGTGTTTCTAGCATGCTGTAATATGTTCCCTTTCCCTTGTAATTTAAGGTTCATCTATGTGTGCATTCTGTCAGTCGTGTATTATTTATTTGCTACCTTATGAATCCCAAATCCACATATCCCCTTTATATGCTTTAAGTTATGGTTCAGAAACATGGCAATGTCTGAAATCATTGTCCATGGATATGAACTGGACCCTTTGGGCCCTAAGCTTTGTCAATTTCCCACCCCCATTCCCTTATTATGTGTGCTGAGTAACAGACCTGGCCTGCCAGTATTTCTAGTTATTGTTCAGGCTACGGATTGACCTCCAGTAGGTCTTTACTCTTTAAATGCTTGATCAATAGGTTTGGTCAGGGGTGTGCTAGTCTATTTTGTGGCTGGGCATGACCACCAGCCTGCCTGGGTAACCCCCTACCCCTTCTATTGCACTTACACTTATTCTTAGAACTTAAGTTCTACCCCTCTTGTGTGAACCTTGCCTTGGGACCCTTGAGCTCCCTCTGAACTTGGACACATAGCCCTTCCACACTGCACAACTCAATTTCTGATTAACATCTTGGGTGTACGCACTGCCTGGGGTTCCTGAAACCCCTTGGATCTCTGAAACACCCTAGATGAGAGAAGGCTTGGAAAATCTGGATCTCGGAAGTGGCTCAATCTCATATTATTAGGCATTAAGTCTGGATTAGGCTGCTCGTATGTAGCTGAGGATTCCTAATATTTTTTTTTAATTCCAGTTTATTTCTTTTGGGTTGTAATAACTTGTACAAACTCGGGAGACTTAGTAAAAAGGGGGAGGGGTGGGATTTATTTTTATGCATCAAGGGTAGAGATCATGCCTATAGGGGTTTGTTATGATTTCTACAATTTCACACCTAGAAATTATGGCTATAGGGTTACCCTTAATTTCAGCAAACTCACACCTAGAAATAATGCCTATAGGGTTAAATTTTAATTTTTGCAAATACGCCTAGATATCATGCCTATAGGGTTAACTTTTAATTTTTGCAAACACACCTAGAACTCATGCCTATAGGGTTAACTCTTAACTTCTGCAAATACGCATAGATATCCTGCCTATAGGATTAACTTCTTATTGTTCTATAAAATACGGTCTATAGACTACTGCATTCTGCATTTATAAACATCACTAGGCAAATAGTTTGTAGGTTTAATAATAAAGTTGCATATAGATACCATGTTCATAGGACCTTTTGTTAATGCCAAAAAGGTGTCTAAATCAGTAAACGTATAGAAAGCATGCCTCTAGGAAATCTCGAATCTGAATAAAGGTAATATTAACTACTGAACTCGTAATATCCTGTTAAAACTGGTAACCCCTTTTCAGTTTGCACCTTTTTCTAAAATCAATATATATCACGCCTAGATCTAACCAACACTTAGATGATCAATCAGATCGGTTTTAGTCAACTGCATTCGAGTAAGCCTAATGTAGACTTTTCGCCTAAAAATATGCGTTGAACCAGTTCGCTCGTCGCTTTATTTAATTAAGACCAAATCAGTACGTGTAAGACATGCTAAACTCTATGACTTTTGCTGGTTTATGGAGGCGTATTTGAGCCCTAATTGCTTGTCTATTTCCCCTCTATTTGCATTACGTGTTTTTGGTTGACGCCTTAGCATTTTATCCTTTGAAAACTTCTAAAAGCCCCAAACCCCTTTCCCTTTAGAATTAGTAGTCCATTTGCCTCCGGGACTGATAGGATTGGGACGGGTAATAGCATGCAATAAGTAACAATACCATTCCGCGCTTTAATACCTTAACGGGGTGGGAAGGGTAGACATGGAGATGATGATCACACGATAACACTATGTGTATAATTGGGTACCGGTGTTGTATGGATGATCTATGTGATATATAAACCTAGGACCCCCTCCCTCTTTATTAGTTTGTTATTTTTCAGAACTTCAAAAGCTGTCCAATTTTCAACTTCCGCTTCTTATACTTATTTTAAGTTGCTTGCATCAATTATTTGACCCTTTCCCCTTTCCTCTCATACCTTTTCTATGATTATAAAACTACTTCCTACCAAATTTCAGCACTTTTAAATCCTTTTGCACTTTTTATTTATAACTGTTATATGAAGGTTTCCTCGCATTCGCAATGCTTGCTTGTCTACTTGTTGTTTGCATTTAAAGTCACAATTGTAGCACGGCTGGAAATTACACTAGTGGATCTTGAGGGGTGCCTAACACCTTCCCCTCGAGATAATTTTTAGCCCTTACCCAAACTCTGGTTTTCATCTCAAATTCTTTCTTAAAGTGTCCTAATGCACTATATTCATTAGGTGGCGACTCTCCAAATCCAAAACCCAATTCCCAAACGGGAATAGAGTTGTCTTTCCTGAATGTCGTAAACCCGATTTCTCGCTCTCTGGAGGGAGGGAAAAGGGGGTATCGACAATCCCGAGTAGAGGCATTTTCAAGTACCTTGGGTCGGTTATCCAGGGGGAAGGGAGATCGACGAGAATGTCATGCACCGTATTGGGGTAGGATAGATGAAGTTGAGGTTAGCATCTGGAGTATTGTGAGACAAGAGAGTGTCACTGATACGCAAAGGTAAGTTCTATAAAGTAGTGGTTAGACCATCCATGATGTATGGGGCTGAGTGTTGGCCTAATAAGAACTCTCATATTCAGAAGATGAAGGTAGCAGAAATGAGGATGTTGAGGTGGATGCGCGGGCATACTAGGATGGATAAGATTAGGATATTAGGGAGAAGGTGTGTGTGGCTCCCATCGTTGACAAGATGTGAGAAGCGAGGCTCAGATGATTCGGGCATGTTCAGAGGAGAAGCCCAGATGCTCTGGTAAGGAGGTGTGAATGGCTGGTTGTAGAGGGCATGAGAAGAGGTAAAGGGCGGACTAAGAAGTATTAGGGAGAGGTGATCAGGTAGGATATGGTGAGGCTTCAGATTTTCGAGGACATTGCACTTGATAAGAACATGTGGAGGTCGAGCATTAGGGTTGTAGGTTAGGAGGTAGTAGAGTGTTGCCTTATGTCATAAGTTTGTGCGACTAGTTTAGTAAGGATACTATTTCGCCTTTGCTTTATTTTTTTCTTCTGGATTTCATGTTTTTCCTATTTTTCCTAATATTTCTGTGTTGTTACTGATATTTTCTCCTTTTGTCTTTTTGTCTTATTGAGCCAAGGGTCTTTTGAAAACATCCTCTCTACTCCTTCGGGGTAGGGGTAAGATCTACGTACACACTACCCTCCCCAGACCCCACTAATGGAATTTCACTGGGTCGTCGTTGTTGTTGTTGTATATTTTTTTCGTGTTGGTTACCATTTCTGGTCATGCATGTTTTGATATGTCGCCTATTTGCATGGATCTTTGGATTACCTTTTTTTTAAAAGAAAGGTAAAGTCATGGATCTTAAGATTACTAAGATATGTGGTTAAAAATATTGTGAGTCGGCATTGTACTGTTCTTTGATCATTTTTTTGCCTCAGTTTTCTTCAAGACCTTTTTTGACGAATTTTCCGGATCAAAGGAAGACATGTTTGTCACGAATAGAGATGGTCTTGAAGAGACGACATGCAGTCTGTTTTTAAATATTCCTGATTGGCTAAAAAGGTTGAGTTATTGACTCGGCCCCTCGTGATTGTGACCATGCATGGTATATGTCCTAATTTGCTAATGTGCAGAAGCGGACATACATTGCGGGTTGAGGG
>MU688402.1:972-19335 GCA_026770625.1 Nicotiana glauca | reverse complement strand
ATCTTCCGCATTGTTAGGCTTACCTAGTCGTAGGGACTAGGTGCCATCACGACATGTTCATGGAGGGTGAACTGAAATCGTGACAACTAATTTCAAACCCTGTGTCAATTCATAGAGCTCTACAAAGGTGGATGATTCATGTGGTGTAGATCCGGCGAAGCCCAATATCCATTCAGCTTTGGAGTTCCTAATTAGTCCTCATATCCCTGCAATGTTTTCTTAGTATGCTCCATATGTATTAAGTTTGTAAAAGTGTGTAATTGGAGGATTCCATTTAATATTCTTAGTCATTTTTTATTTACGATTAGTCTTATGTGTAGAAGCAGCCAAGTATGCATATTCTGTTCTTGTTGAGTTGTAGTTGTAAGGAGAATATTATCCCTAGTCATATTGTAAACATTGTTGTTTCGTACAATCCAAATATTCCATAAACTAATTGGTAAGTAGGTGTTAGGGTTAATGTTGAAAGGAAGGTTGATGTTCTTATAATTAATTAGCTTACGTACCCAAGTATGTGTACACGAAAAGTTAATAATATGATTTATAATGTGCATGAAGCCTAAGTCTTGCCTGTATTTTATAGCATTAACACATTCAAGGAAAATATGTTTGATTAATTCATCCTCCCTTTGACAGTAAAAACAAGTAGCATCCTGGATGATTTTAGTGTTTTTTAGACAAAGCCTTGTTAGTAACCTATTATGGCATAGAAGCCAAATAAATCTTTTGAGTCTTGGATGGATAGGGAGTTTCCAAATCCATAAAAAAGTATTTGAAAGAGTCATAGGTTGTTGTGCTTTTAATTCAAGTCTAGTATACATAGAATGAATTGTAAATTTTTCTGTTTGCGTCAGGCCCCAGTAAATTTGGTCACCATGGTTTTGTAATTGAGATACATATGTAGCATTAATCAAAAGTTTAATATTATGGCTTAAATCAAAAGGAATTTTTTTCCAATTTTTAAGAAGTTTTGAAATTGTTAAATTGCTTTGTTCTAAAGTTAAGGGGCCTTGGATTATAGAACGCAGCATTGTGCCTGGCCTTAACTAAAGGTCATCCCAAAATTTAATATGCTTGCCATCCCCCATCCTCCATTTAATACGCATTTGGCAGTGGTGCCAACCTTTTAGAATGTTATCCTAAGTTTTTGAATTATTAATCACAGTTCTTTTATGAAGGTATTTATTAATGAGAATCCTTGACTACATTGCTTGTAGTGATTGAGAAATTCTCCAAGCAAGGCCTGCAATTAAAGCCGTATTTTTTGGCTTAATTTTTGAATGCCCAGGACACCATTTTCTTTTGGGGTTGTTACAACATTCCATTTAATAAGATGCATTTTCTTCTTAATTGAGGTAGTAACCCAAAGAAAGTTCTGCTGGTATTGCTCCATTTTATTAGCGATACGCTTGGGAATTTGAATAAACTGCATAATATGGTTAGCGAGATTGTTCAGGGTAGATTTAATAAGAGTAGTGCGACCTGTCATAGTTAGAAAATTTATTTTCCATCCCGCTAATATATTCTTGATATTATCTAGAAGAAATTGAAAGTCTTCATTTTTAGGTCGTGCCTTGAACATAGAAATTCCTAAATATTTACCAAATGCAATCTCTTCCTTAATAGAAAAGGATTCAGTCACATAAGTTCGATCAGATTGTTAACTATTTTTTGAGAAAAAAACTTTTGATTTATCAAAATTAATTTTTTGACCAGAACAAAATGTAAAGTGATTTAGAACATCAATTATTGCATGACAACTCTTAGTTGTGATCTTAGAAAACCAAGTAATGTCATCTGCAAATAATAGATATGAAATTTGTGGCTCTTTTCTAGATATGCAAATTGGTTGCCATTAAAGGTAATCTACTGATAATGAAATACTACGTGATAGAATTTCCATACACATTATGAACAAGTAAGGCGACAAAGGATCACCCTCACGAATTCCTCTTGTCGGAGTAAAATATTGAGTTCTAGTACCATTGATTAGAATAGAGACAGAAATCGTCGTACCACTTGACATAATTAAAGTTATCAGAGATGTAGGAATATTGAAATATATAAGAGTTATCTGAATAAAAGACCATTCTAACCTTTCAAACGCCTTTTTCAAGTCTAATTTTAATAGCATGTAGGAGGATTTGCCCTTTATTTTTCTAAAATAATTTAAAGTTTCTTGTATTATGATCGCATTATCATAAGCTCGTTTACCTTGTTGGAAACTAGTTTGGGTAGGTCTTATTATTTTAGTAATGATAGATTTTAGTCTATTGACAATAAGCTTAGTAACCAACTTATACAAGGTATTTCATAAACTTATAGGACGATATTGCTGAATAGTAGCAGGGTTCTTTACCTTAGGAATAAGATATATAAAGGTTTGATTTAATTCTTGAGGCATGGTCTTAGTAATAAAGATGTCCTGACAAAATAGAGTTACTTTGTTGCCGACATCTGTCCAAATTTTTGGTAAAAAAAATGATGAAGCCCGTCCGGACCAGGTGATTTATAGGGTTTAAAACTAAATAGAGCACATTTAACCTCCTTTTGTCCGAGAAGCTCCTCCAAAAGTTGATTTTCATATACAAATAGTCTATAATTATTTAAGTTATTTTATTGTTTATGAGAACTTAATTTAAGTAGAGATTGATAAAAAGCTAGAATATGTTGTTTTAGGTCACCTTGATCGAAAATCCAGTTACCAACCAAATCTCTTAAACCATAAATTCTATTTCGTCTATGTCTATGAATAGTAGATATATGGAAGAATTTTGTGTTCGCATCACCTTCATTTAACCAAGTGATGTGAGAATTTAGTTTCCAAAATTCCTCCTCTAAACATAATATATTACTGTATTACATAAAAAGGATTTGTTTCCAAATTTTGAAGGAATATACATGTAGGATAATGAATTGAAACTTGAATTCCCACTAGTCTAGCTAATAAATTTCTTTTTTGTTGGAAAATATTTCCAAATTATTGTTTATTCCAAAGAGTAACTACTTCCTAAAATTGTTTAGTTGTCTGAAGCAAAGATTGATCCCCCGACAAAACTTTCCGAACTAATTCTGGGAACTGTGGGTAAGACGCCCACATAGTTTCAAAATGGAAATTTTTTTGTTGTATCCTAGGAGTGGGTTCCAATGTAATTAAGAGGGGACAATGGTCTGAATAAGTTCGTGGGAGATGCTTTACCACAACTTCTGGATATAAATTTATCCAGTCATAATTTGCTAAAAAGCGATCAAGCCTTTCTAAAATTGTATTACCATGTCTACGTTTATTAGTCCAAGTGAAACGGCTACCATCAAAACCTAAGTCTATTAATTTGCAGTAATTTAGACATTTAACAAACTTATCTACTCTATTATTACTTATAGGTAGACCACCAAATTTCTCCTTAGATTGTAAAACTTCATTAAAATCACCTCCTAATAACCAAGGCATGCCAACATTATTTTGTAAATTAATCAAGCTGTCCCAAAGCATATTTCGTAGATTATAGTGGTTACTAGCATAAATGGCAGAGAACATCCAAGGTGATTTATTGGAACATACTTGGACCATGCAGTGTATCTCTTGCTCAAAAATCCTCATCTCTGTTACCTTGATATCCTCCTCATTCCATAGTACCACTATTCCACCTATCAGACCATTGGTAGATACTTGTGACATGATAGTAAAGTTAAAATCATCACGGAGTCTTGTGTGGTCATTCATGTGCGTTTCAAGCAGAATTGAAAACACTGGTTTATGATTATCTAACAAAGACCTAAAGTGACGCCTAAACTCAGGATTATGCGATCTCTGGCTATTCAAAACTAAGAAATTCATATAGGAATTAGGGTTGTGGATCTGCCCTATTGAAACTGGAGTCATCTATCACGACCCAAACCCCGCACTGGTCGTGATGGCGCCTCTCATGAAGACAAGGCCAGCCAACTAACCCAACTCGTCTCTTTCAAAAATAGTTAAGCATAAATGAACAGTAAAAATATGACTTAATAATATTAATTAACGAAATTACAACCCAACACAGCCCAAATCGGAGTGTCATAAATCACGAGCATCGATCAGAGTGTAACTAAAATTACAAGACCTAAAATATACAAGGTCGGAATAATGAACAACAGAAAGAGAAGCGGTGCTGCGAACGCAGGTAGTCACCTCACTACTCCTATAGCTCTGCCTCTGATAAGCCAAAAAGCGCTACCAGATCAACAAATACCTGCATCTGCACGTGAGATGCGGAGAGTAAAGTGAGTACTCCAACTCAGTGAGTAATAAGGGTATATAACAACTGAGCAGTAAGAAATCACGTAAAGCAAACCATCATGCTATATAGGAGCAGTGAAAAGCCCTTTTGAGAGAAAAGCAGTGAAGTTGTAAAACTTTTAGAAATATCTTAGCTCAGTTTAAAATCTCTTTTGAAAATGAATTTTTCAACAGTTATGCAAATGAATGCAAAACAAATAGTGCAGATAAGCACAGAAGTCCGCCTCTCGGGCACCACATTCGTTTATCAGATAATACCAGAATAACAGGTGAATATTGCAGGAAGAAGCACAAACAACATATAATGATAGACAAATGAAATAAGGTAACCACATCAAACAATACTGGTACTGCTGCGACGTGCAGCCCCCTCCACATATCGCTGCGGCGTGCAACACGCTCCGTTTATCATCGACGACGCTCACTGGGGGGTGTGCAGACTTCGGGAGGGGCCCCTTACGGCCCAAGCAAAATATCAAGCCATCTCATGGCATCAATCTAGGCCCTCGACCACGTATCAATATTAATATAACACTACTGCGGCGTGCATCCCGATCCGTAAGTATCCTCACAATACAGGCCCTCGGCCTTACTCAGTCGGCAAAATCACATAAGCCACTCGGGCAACAATAAAACATGATGCTTAGCCCAAAAATATTTTTAGTAATATCAATCGAGTGTTTAAGGCATAATAACTTGGCTGAGTTTTAAACAGTGGAAAATACATGGCTGAGTTCAAATATATAACTAAAACAGTGAGGAATTATCAACAACAATCCCCGAAGGGTTCAAATAGCTGGCACGAAGCCCAAATATGGCAATCAGCCCATATTAGGATGATAACAAGTAATTTCAATCAAATACGCAGTAAATTCATCAATCGGGACGGACCAAGTCACAATCCCCAACGGTGCTCTACCCCACGCTCGCTATCCGGCATGCAAGTCACCTCAATACAGCACTATGATGTGCAAATCTAGGGTTTCAAACCCTCAAGATGTCATTTACAATCATTACTCACCTAGAATCGGTGAATTCTCTAGCTCGCGATGCCTTTGCCCCTCAACCGGCCTCCACACGCGTCGAATCTATCCAAAATCAGAGCGAATACATCACAGTATGCCAATGGGACAATACCCAATCGAAAATAATCGAAAAATATCAAAATTTATGAAATTGACAAAACTCGAGCCCCGGGCCCACATCTCGAAATTCAGAAATTCTTACATCATAGGGTTCCTTATCTTGCCACGAGTCTATACATACCAAAAACTCTCAAATCGAACCACAAATGGCCCCTTAAATTCCAAATTTAAAATTTCAAAATTTAAGCCCTAATTTCTTCCAATTTGGCTAAATTCCCAAGAATTTCAAGGATGATTTCACAATATAATCATGTTTACATAAAACTTACTTCCAATCGATCCCAGTTGAAACCCTCTCAATTCCCGTCCAAAAGCTCTCAACAATGCCCAAAATTGGTGGAAAAATGGGTTGGGTTCGCAGATGAAATGTCTTTAACATTCTGCCCAGACCACTGTAGCTAACCCTATGCGATAGCAACCGAACCCATGTGATCGTATAGCACAACATTTCTGCCCCAAATTTTAACCCTATGCGATCGTATAAGCCTTCCTGCGATCGCAATGCTCAAGATCTTCCCATTGCCGCGATCGCATTGAACGACCAACCCCTTGAAATCCTCCTCTGCGATCGCATGACACCATGTGCGATCGCAGAGAACAAAAATACTCTGCAATTTTTTTGCTGCATTTTACAACTCCAAACTTCCCGTTAACCATCCGAAATCACCTCGAGTCCCCCGGGACCTCAACCAAAAATAATAAAACATATCTTAAACATCATCCAAACTTGCTCCAATCATCAAAACACCTCAACTAACACCAAAATCGTCAAATTACATCGAATTCAAGCCTAAGTTCTTTCAAAACTTCCAAAACACGCATTCGATCAAAAACCCAACCAAAACACCTCTGAATGACCTGAATTTTGCACACACATCCCAAATCACCTAGCAAAGCTACGGCAACTCTCGGAATTCCATTCTGACCCTCGGATCAAAATCTCACCAACCAACCGGAATTTGCCAAAATACTAAATTCGCCAATTCAAGCCTAATTCTACACTGGACTTCCAAAATCACTTCCGATAGCACCCCTAATTCAAAAATCATCCCTCAAAGCTAACCGAATCATCGAAATCCATAACCGAGCCCTCTAACACATAAGTCAACATCCGGTTGACTTTTCCAAAATAAGTCTTCCTTAAAGAGACTAAGTGTCTCATTTCCTTCTAAAACCAATCCAAATTAACTCGTTCACACAAGACTCTTATAATGAAGCATAAAGAAGTAGAAAATGGGGGAAACGGGCAATTACTCATGAGACGACCAGTCGGGTCGTCACATCCTCCCCAACTTAAACAAACGCTCGCCCTCGAGCGTACTCAAAGTTGTTCTAGAATCCAACAAATAGCTGAATAACTTTACCATGCATATACCTGGGGGTGATCCCATGTTACCCTATCTCATATAGGTCCGATAACACCACATAGCTGAAATTTGACAGTCCATCCTAGTCCATAAACCATAGGACCACACTTTTCACTTCTGAAACCATCAATATGATCAAAACCTCGCACCTATACTCCGAACAGACCCGAACAAGCTGTAATAGCCCATGCCTGCAACCTCAGGTGCAATTATATGATATACCACATAACTCAAACACATGTAGCGATAACTTTCATTCACAGCAGCGACACACAACACCCGAATACCAGTAGAAACTCTTATCAACTAAAGTCTCATTCCAAAACTTCCATATACTGCCAATAATAAATGAACACGCAATAAACCATAACCATCTCTCAGGTCAGCCATTCATGAAGTCACTTCCCGTTTGGCTAACACCACGGCAGATTTCCGAGCCGAACCTCGATATCATCCTTCCAACAAGCTGAAATCAAATCCATTCGTATTCATTAATGACCCCAACGATCACCTTGAATCCAACACCCACTCTGGTGACATGATACATCAATGCATGCCTAAGCCACAACTCATATAATTTGTGCACCAATAAGAAATAGTCTAAATATACTCAAATCATGAAAATGACCCCAAACGAAAGAGTTGTGCCTCAAGCTCATTAGTAATATCACAACACAAGGCTGAGACCCCGTCTCACATCATAGAATTAGAACACATGAATCTACCCCGAAAGGTCATATCTCCATGTAGCCTCGCTACAATGCGTGATCCTATCCAAACACTGTTACACATGGAACACCTCAAGTCACTACGATCAAAATCGACATCCACACACAATTTGATGTCGGAAACCGAAACAAATCATTACACCTACGGTGAAACAAGTAACACATACCACGCAAACCCAATAGAACATAACCAATACGCCATTCACCGAGCAACACCCAATTACTCTTCCTGCTTGACTTCCACTTTGAACCCCAACACAACTGCACCATATGTGCCCATAACCAACAAATCTTAACGTCTCGCAACACAGAAGGCAACTCATAGATCTTCCAGATCGCTAATTAGCTCAATAATGGTTAAATCAACCTATCCCTCAACACTACAATTCAGACCAACCAAGACAACCCATGCTAGAACACACATACACATTGGCCTGCCAACGAATTACTTACCAAGGAAACCTAAAATTGTTCCTTCCACTACCATAACTCATATCGGTGCCATTCGATACGGTGCCCGGCACCAAATCAATACCAAAATCAACAACCTTTCCCAGCGACATGCCCAGCCACAAGAAACACATCCAAGAAGTCCCTCACCGCCGGAATTAAATAAATAAATATGAGGGGCCTTAGCACTGACACTCATCACAAGAGCCCAAAATAAGAAAGTCAATTCCTTCCTAGCCTTCTACTAGGTCTTTGAAATATAGCAATCTCCCCAATAGGACATAATCTGTCGAACATCGCCACTCAATTCATGGCATTTTTCGGCATAGCCAACCGCGCCATCTCATCGCAATAGCCCAGAATAACACAACTCGGAAACAACCAGCTTGAATCCCAATATCACATCCAAGATCTAATATCCCAAGCAACAAAAGGTCCGCTCGGGTCTCCAAACCCTGATAGACTCTAAACAGTGTTGATTCACACGATTTACGACCACAACACAGCCTGAATATGAGAACTTCCGGTCTCCAACTCCACGTAGCACACAAATCACCATACCTGATTCCAAATTCCACCGTACGAATACATGCACACCTTTAATACTCAATCATTCTACGATAGATACTCAAAATTTTCCCCGTGCCACCAAGCAAACCCAAATACCACCAGTTGATCCAACAAGAAAACGCTGCAATGCTACCGAAATATCATTAGTTTAATCATATTACCATTTTTCTGAGACATATACTCTCGTCAAATCACTTCCAATTAGCAGTACTATTTCCTTGATTACCTGAGGCTACTCGTTGCCTAAGAGTTTTATGAACTTCCTTTCGGAACTTAACTGTAACCTAGCACACGTCAGTATTGGTCCTCCAAAACATACCGTGTATACCATACCATCCAAGGATAACATGAAAAATTTTATCTCCCTTTCGAGCCACAGAAATCTACGTACTCAACTAGTCAAGAACTTTCCACTGGTCCCATCTAGAAGAAAAGTCACTACACATCCCATGCTCCGCATGCCCATAGAAAACATACATCTCCAAACCATGGTGAAACCATCAAGAACCCTCTGAATTCCCTTTGCACAAATCAGACCTGCCAGGATTGAATCATTCGAATCGACCAATCTAAGCAAGCCATTAAAACCCAAGAGCATTGCTGAAAAATACTTGTGAGGGCTCATTACCTCGAACACATACAAAGAATTAATCATATCCATACCATACCGATTCGGTCTTCTATCAAGCTATTCTATCTATCTAATTTCCCTTCTGATTCATCATCAACTTGCTATTCCCTCTTGCTGTAGCACCACAATGCCTCAACCTAGGCTTACCACACGAGGCAAAAGCATAAGACCATACTGTCTATGGCCCATACGTTGCTGAATACTTTCTTAAACATTCCTAGAAACACCACATTCCTGAATACTCTACTCCAAAGAACTTCCTGCGAATCTAAATCCGTTACCTTTACTTTCCTGGTACTGATATATAGAATCCCATAATTAACATAAAATACCATAAGTCCGGACCTCTTCCAATGAAAACACAGTCTCTAACCACATACACAATGTTAAGATACTTGATTGTTCTCTGTAGAATCTTGAACACATTAGAATCATTCTCGAGAGTCATTTACTCTATTTATGCTGCAATTAGCCTGATCAAATAAACAAAATGACCTGTGCCTCTTTAGCACCTAGCATCGCAGGATGCAACCTCATCCCAACAGAAATAATCATCTTCCCGCTCTATGCGCCGAGCATTCTTTACCAATAACACTCTAGACGTTCCGTGATTCTCATACCCTATGAATCATAATATAACCTTTGTCAATTTTTTTTCCTTTACCCTAGCCATAGCTAATTGACTCGCATGCCCCAAATTGGAACCAACATAGCGCACAACCGTACAATCAGCTAATCAATAACAAACTCCCCAACTTAGCTCGAAGCCATAGATCGAAACACACAATACTCATAACGCATGTACTCCAATGCTACCTTAATACCATATTGAGATTAAACTCAAATCCTTTGTAAGCTTGTATAAACACAAATCATCTAGTACTTTAACTCTTCGGCAAATCTCGCAACAGTTAAACCTACTCTCTTAAGCGACTCAAAATTTCAAACTTCAACACTTACAATTCAATTGCACATGAGATTTTCTAACATTCACGTAAGGGTCACACGACCCCAGAACATCTTCGAAGGAGATAACTCACTTGCTTTACCTTCAGTTAACATTTCTGTATACTTTCCACTGCCATAAACTGTACGCAATCACTTAGTCTTTCTGAGTTTGAGCTCACACCGCAACACAAAATTTACTTCACTCTCTCAACTGGAAACATGAAAAGATTCCTCACGCGCCCATAACTTGGAGCTATACCTCAAATCACATTGGAATTCAAACACCTAATAGTTATTCTATCATCCATTAGACCTTCCTCGTCACTTCCAAGTCACATAGATACATCTCGCAGTACTAATATACTCATCACATAGCTTATCCAGCCGTCACTTCCGCTAATAGGGACAATACTGGACATATAAGTTTAAAACACTTGTTCACACAGTCAGCACCTCGGTGCTCAAGCCATAGGCAAAGATCCAGCCTCAAGTCCTCCAAACTGGCCCAACATCAAACTCACAGAGATCACATCTCGCCCCTTGATCGGGGAATCACAAGCCATCAAGGAACATCTGATACTGAGCACTCGTGTGCGCATATAAACGCGTGGAAGAATTTCAAGAGTTTCTTTTCAAGCTGAATCAAGGACGCACGATAAGAATTCAAGAATGTGAAGTTTTCCTAAAGGTTCTGCAGCCTCCCGTGGATAAGTACAGACGTCTCTGTACCGATCCACGAGACTCTACTAAACCTGCTCATGACTCATGAGACCTAGTAACCTAGGCTTTGATACCAACTTGTCATGACCCAAACCCCGGACTGGTCGTGATGGCGCCTCTCGTGAAGACAAGGCCAACCAACTAACCCAACTCGTCTCTTTCAAAAATAGTTAAGCATAAATAAACAGCAAAAATATAAGTTAATAATATTAATTAATGAAATTACAACCCAACACAGCCTAAACCGGGGTATCACAAGTCACGAGCATCTATCAGAGTGTAACTACAATTATAAAACCTAAAATATACAAGGCCGAAATAATGAACAACAAAAGAGAAGCGGTGCTGCGAATGCAGGCAGTCACCTCACTTCTCCTATAGCTCTGTCTCTGATAAGCCAGAACCCGCTACCGGGTGAAGAAATACCTATATCTGCACGCGAGGTGCAGGGAGTAAAGTGAGTACTCCAACTCAGTGAATAATAAGGGTAAATAACAACTAAGCAGTAAGAAATTACGTAAAGCAAACCATCATGCTATATATGAGCAGTGAAAAGCCCTTTTGAGAGAAAAGCAGTGAAGCTATAAAACCTTTAGAAATATCTTAGCTCAGTTTAAAACCTCTTTTGAAAATGACTTTTTCAACAGTTATGCAAATGAATGCAAAACAAATAGTGCAGATAAGCACAAAAGTCCGCCTCTCGGGCACCACACTCGGTTATCAGATAATACCAGAACAACAGGTGAATATTGCAGGAAGAAGCACAAACAACATATAATGGCAGACAAATGAAATAAGGTAAACATATCAAACAATACCGGTACCACTACGGCATGCAGCCCGCTCTACATATCGCTGCAGCGTGCAACCCGCTTCGTTTATCGTCGACGGCGCTCACTGGGGTGTGTGCAGACTCCGGGAGGGGCCCCTTACAGCCCAAGCGCAATATCAAGCCATCTCGTGGCATCAATCTAGGACCTCGACCTCATATCAATATCAGTATAACACTATAGCGGCATGCAGCCCGATCCATAAGTATTCTCACAATACAGGCCCTCGGCCTTACTCAGTCGGCAAAATCATATAAGCCACTCGGGCAAAAATAAAACATGATGCTCAACCCAAAAATATTTTTAGTAATATCATCTCGAGTGTTTAAGGCATAATAATTGTACTGAGTTTTAAAACAGTGGAAAATACATGATTGAGTTCAAATATATAATTAAAACAGTGAGGAATTATCAACAACAATCCTCGAAGGGTTCAAATAGCTCGCACGAAGCCCAAATATGGCAATCAGCCCACATTAGGATGATAACAAGTAATTTCAGTCAAATACGCAGTAAATTCATCAATCGGGACGGACCAAGTCACAATCCCTAATGGTGCTCTACCCCAGGCTCGCTATACGGCGTGCAAGTCAACTCAATACAGCACTATGATATGCAAATCCGGGGTTTCAAACCCTCAGGATG
This sequence comes from Nicotiana glauca, assembly GCA_026770625.1. Lineage (NCBI taxonomy): Eukaryota > Viridiplantae > Streptophyta > Magnoliopsida > Solanales > Solanaceae > Nicotiana > Nicotiana glauca. The sequence goes on along the minus strand of MU688402.1, from coordinate 7,022 downwards.
TCATTTAAAATCATTACTCATCTCGAACCGGTGAATTCTCTAGCTCGCGACGCCTTTGCCCCTCAACCAGCCTCCACGCGCGTCGAATCTATCCAAAATCAGAGCGAATACATCATAATATGCCAATGGGACAATACCCAATAAAAAACAAGCAAAAAATATCAAAATTTACGAAATTGATAAAACCTGAGCCCCGGGCCCACATCTCGAAATTTAGAAATTTTTACATCATCGGGTTCCTTATCTCGCCACGAGTCTATACATACCAAAAACTCTCAAATCAAACCACAAATGGCCCCTCAAATTCCAAATTTAAAATTTCAAAACTTAAGCCCTGATTTCTTCCAATTTGGCTAAATTCCCAAGAATTTAAAGGATGATTTCACAATATAATCATGCTTTTAACTCATAAAACTTACCTCCAATCGATCCCAGTTGAAACCCTCTCAATTCTCGTCCAAAAGCTCTCAACAATGCCCAAAAAGGGTGGGAAAATAGGTTGGGTTCGCGGATGAAATATTTTTAACATTCTGCCCAGACCACTGTAGCTAACCCTAAACGATCGCAACCAAACCCATGCGATCGCATAGCACAACATTTCTGCCCCAAATATTAACCTTATGCGATCACATAGGCCTTCTTGCGATCGCAATACTCAAGATCTTCCCACTGTGCGATTGCAAGCCTTCCACTCCGATCGCATTGAACAACCAACAACCCCTTGAAATCCTCCTCTGCGATCAAATGACACCATATGCGATCACAGAGAACAAAAATACTCTGCAATTTTTCTGCTGCATTTTACAACTCCAAACTTCCCGTTAACCATCCGAAATCACCCTGAGGCCCTCGGGACCTCAACCAAAAACAATAAAACATATCTTAAACATCATCCAAACTTTAACCAATCATCAAAACACCTTAACTAACACCAAAATCGTCGAATTACGTCGAATTCAAGCCTAAGTTCTTTCAAAACTTCCAAAACACGCATTCGATCAAAAATCCAACCAAAACACCTCCGAATGACCTAAAATTTTGCACACACATCCCAAATCACCTAGAGAAGCTACGACAACTCTTGAAATTCCATTCCAACCCTCGGATCAAAATCTCACCTACTAACCGGAATTTGCCAAAATACTAACTTCGCCAACTCAAGCCTAATTCTACACCGAACTTCCAAAATCACTTCCGATCACACCCCTAAGTCACAAATCATCCCTCGAAGCTAAACGAATCATCGGAATCCGTAACCGATCCCTTTAACACATAAGTCAACATCCGGTTGACTTTTCAAAAATAAGTCTTCCTTAAAGAGACTGTCTCATTTCCTTCTAAAACCAATTCAAATCAACTCGTTCACACAAGACTCTTATAATGAAGCATAAAGAAGCAGAAAATGGGGGAAATGGGGCGATTACTCATGAGACGACAGGTCGGGTCGTCACATCATCAAAGTGACAAGAGATGTCATCTATTCCAGACTCACTGACTGAGTAGTCTGATGAAGAGTAGGTATAATGACTATGGCATATTTCCCCACTTCTGGATTTGTCGTTAGAAGAAAGTTGAGGCTGCATGTTTCTAGATCTGGTGGAAATTTGAGAACAAGCTTTTTTTCGTACTGCTCTTTTAGGTTGTAAAGTAAAATCCCCTTTAGCCACCAGAATTCTGTTCTTGTTTCCCTCATCTCTGCTAGTATTTCTGACAACTCTTGCCTTGTTGGACTGTCTAGTACGTGTGGTGAGGGTGGTGGTATTTGTGGCAGAGTCTCCTGTAAGTCGAAGCTATCTAATGGACTCAGTAGGCTTACATATGGGGAGAGTGGATTGAAAGAGTGGAGTAACTGAAACCAAGGAGCAAACACCTGACCCATATGGTGTGGAGGGTAAAAGGTCATCATGTTGATTAATGGGTTCCCATGCAGATTTGCTGGGTTCATAGGATAGGCCCAGGGATGTTGATTCGAAGTAGAGGCTTAATTATCTAGCAATGGGGGTGTTTGGGTGGTGAACCACTGGTTCTGGGTATAGGCTTCCATTCCTAGTCGTATGCCCTCTTCTACAATCTCTTCTAGGTGTGTAGGATTCTGAATGAGAAGAACAATCTCCTGATCATTCATCTCCATAGTGAATATCAGTGCATAGACCTGTAAAGCCATCTCCAACCAAGACTGATGCGGCTGGTCCATTGTCATGATTTGTGAAGTGTAAATCATCGGGGTTGATATGTGTGGCATCTGTGTCCCCTACATGATTAGCTTGGGTAGATGAAAGAGCTAATTGTTGGTTTGAATGTTCTCCTGCAGAGACATATAGTGGGTTGTGTTTGGAAAGGATGGCCTCTGCATTTTTGGGAATATTGAGAGTATTCTATGGGTGTTTCTGTATTTGAGATGAGGTATGATAGTTATCTAACAAAGATTTATTAGAAGTAGATGATGTGGAAGATATCAGCGTGTGAGTAAGGGGAGTATAGTTATGTTGGTCCTCACATGGGTTGTAATGATTATGTTTGCATGGCGGTTAAGTGTGTTTGAGGTCTAGGATATCTGAGGTTACTGTAGCATGCAAGATCATTTGGTTTTGGCTTGCTATAGGTAGGGACGTGTCCATTAGAGGTGAATACAAGAAGGATATGTCTAAGCAAGATTGGTCTAGGGTGTGAGACGACTCGGCCGGTCGTCTAAAGAATTAATTCTTTGATCCTCTATTAACTACTTTCTCCAAATTTATTTCTGCTATTTTGGTTTGCGGGGACATTCGGTTTTGACTTTCTGAGAGTTTTGGGACACTTAGTCCCTAGATGAGAGCTTAAGGGTTAGAAAATTGATCGTAGTTGGAACAGTGTGAAGACGGCCTCGGAATGGAAATCTGATGGTTTTCTTAGCTCAGTTGGGTGATTTTGGGATTGGGAGCATGTTTGGATTGTATTTTGGAGGTTCGTACCTAATTTAGGCTTGAAATGCCGAAGTTTGAATTTTTGAAATTTTCGGTCCGAAAGTGAGATTTTGATCCGAGGGTCGAAATGTAATTCCGGAAGTTGCAATAGTTCCGTCATGTCATTTGGGATGTGTGTGTAAAATTTCAGATCATTCGGACGTGGTTTGATAGACTTTTTGATCGAAAATGTATTTTAGAGTTTTTGAAATTTCTTAAGGTTGAATCCGATGAAAAATAGGTGATTTGATGTTGTTTTGAGCATTACGAAGATTGGAAAAAAAATTTGAATGATGTTATGGGATATGTCAGTAGGTTTGGTTGATGTCCCGGGGGCCTCGGGTGTGTTTCGGATGCTCAACGGGTCATTTTTGAGTTGTTTAAAAATTGTAGAAATTCAGGTTCAGGTGTTGCAGACCTTTCTTCATCGCGTTCGCAACCATCTTCTCGCAATCGCATAGTGTAATTCCGGAGGGGGGCCAATTCCTTCTTCACGACTGCATTACTTGGATCGCGATCGCATAGTGTGCCCATTCCTCTTTCGCGTTCGCGTAGTAGAAACTGAGCCGGTGGCTCAATAGCCCCATTTCTTCTTCGCGTTCGCGTGTCTTCAGACGCGATCGCGTAAGGCCATCTCTTTCTCTTTTACGATCGCGTGCCTCCTCTCATGTTCGCGTAGGCCATTTCTTGGAACATTCATTTTTACTCTTCGCGATCGCAGGCCTTCTTTCGCGATCACGATTAACAATACAGCTGGGCAGATACACTACAAGAAAGTGGAGATATGACGACATTTAATAAATGTCGTATTATGCAGTTTAAATATCACAAATTTATTTACCGACATTTAATTTATATTTGCATCAAATGTCGGTAATTTTTCGATATTTAGGTAAATATTGGTAAGAAATTATGACACTTACTTTACGATATTTAGATAAATGTCAATAAGAAATTATGACACTTATTTTACGATATTTAGGTAAATGTCGATAAGAAATTTGCAACACTTACATTGCAACATATAGGTAAATGTCAATAAGAAATTTATGAAATTTAATTTATGATATTTAGGTAAAAATTGGTAAGAATGTTACGACATTTGGTTTACAACATATAGGAAATGTCACTTAAAATTTTCGAAAATTAGATTAATGTTACTAAAAAATACGACATTTACATATGATCTTCATAAAATATCATATTGAAATATCGATATTTTGGTAAATGTCACTAAGAAAATTCATAACATATATAAGATGTCGTTTTCACTTTATGTGAATGTCATTAAAAAAAATTAGTGACATCTTTTACAACATAGCAAAATGTCGGATTAAATATTTTGACATTTAAATTAATGTCGCTATCATATTTTTTAGAATGTAAATAATAATGTTCTGTTTAGTTTCATCATGAACACATTTACATTCACAAATGTCAACGTTTATAACAAACATGAAATAAATGTAAAGTAAATATCTTTTAGCACAGTAACCAAAGAACAAAATAGCAATGTAAAACGTACTTAGTACAAGATAGATAATGTCAAATCAAATGATTTATTCTCACGTAAAACCCAAATCTAACTAAATCATAAAAGATAGTAATTTCAATGTGTAAATACTTTAAGATCGCTCCTAATTCGAATTAAGTTTCCTCAACTTCTAAACTAAATCGTATAAAACCAACTCTCCACAAGTTAAGTTTTTCACTGCCAGTAACTGACATCACTTCCTTCAAGAATGCTGCACAAGAAGTCACAAGAAAAAAAAAGAATTATACCTGTCACGACCCCGATCTCGGTCGTGATGGCGCCCAACACAATTGCTAGGCAAGCCCGGCCAATTACACTCTCAACCCGAGCATGAAGCTCAAAACCAATTATTTAAATATCATTAACAACAATGAAACTAAAAGATTAAGCTGATTGATAGATATAAGCTGAATATCACGATAACACGGAATATACTCCCAAAGCCCTGGGGGGTCATGAGTATAGAGCCTCTAACAATATAGTGTCATAAGATTCCAAATAATATAATGTCTCAAAACTGCGGAAAGATAATAAAAGGGATAGGGGCGGAGTCGGGTCCTGCGGACGTCAGACAGCTACCTCGACAACTCCAGATAAACTCTGAAATCAGCAAAAGTTCAGCTAAACTCCCGAGGTATCTGGATCTGCACACATGGTGCAGGGAGTAAAGTGAGTACTTCCAACTCAGTGGTAATAAGTCTAAATAATAACCGAGCGGTAAGAAATCACGTAAGAACACTCCATCATGCTATATAGTACAGTACAACCTTTTTAACAAAATAGTAAAAACCGTGAAAATCCTTTAGAAACATCTAGCTCAGTTTAAAATCTCTTTTGAAAAATATTCCTTTTCCAAAAGTAAGCATATGAATGCGATATCAGGTAGTGCAAATCCGCACACAAGTCAGCCCCTCGGGCACATCACTCTATTTACAAATAACACCAGGGTATCTGGTACACGGTGCAAGAAATAGCATGGATGTCAATGATATGAGAGTGCTAAATATCATGCCACGTAGTACAAGCAGGAATCAATGCGTGAATACAATGCAATACACATGACCGCTGCGGCGTACAACCCGATCCATTTGGGTACCGCGCTCACTGTGGGGGTTCAGACTCCGAAGGGGCTCCTACAACCCAAGCGCAATATCAATATCACACCGCTGTGGTGTGCAGCCCGATCCATCATCAGTCCAGAAATGCACATGCTACTCTGCTGCGGTGCGCAACCCGATCCACATTCAGTCCAGATATATGCATATAAGCCACACAGGCACAGTCAAGTTTATCATTTTCAGTTCCAATTATTAGAAATTATAGCTTAAGTGTTTAAGACTTAAGAAATTTACTAATCATTTTGAGACAGTGTTTAACTCAAGACTGATATCATGAAAACATGCTAAGCATCATGGAAACAGTGATAATAATCCCTAAGGGATCCAAATAATCGGCATGAAGCCCAAAACATGGCAATCAACCCAAATCATGATAACATCAAGTAGTTTTCAGTCAATCACGCAGTAAAATCAACAACCAGGACGGACCAAGTCACAATCCCCAGCGGTGCTCTG
>MU688396.1:12479-38228 GCA_026770625.1 Nicotiana glauca | reverse complement strand
ACCACGGAACTCGGGAATGCCTAACACCTTCTCCCAGGTTAACAGAATTCCTTACTTAGATTTCTGGTTCGCAGATTGTAATATAGAGTCAACGTTTTCCTCGATTCGGGATTCAAACCGGTGACTTGGGACACCATAACGCTCCCAAGTGGCGACTCTGAATTAAATAAATAAATCTCGTTTCGATTGTCCTTTAATTGGAAAAACTCCCTTTACCACGCCCTTCGCGGGGTGCGGTAGCGCCAAAAGGAGGTGCGACAAACATAACACCCATTTAGGGTCCACAACCTTAGTATTTAAAACTACCCACTCATGCTACAATACAAAATCCAAAGAGTATTTAATGTCATAAAAGCTTACAAAGTAGAGAATCTTCACCCAAAAGCTTCCAAAAGTGAGGAATATTAAGTTCTTGGAATGTAGTGCAAAGACCAGACAAGATGAGCCCACAAAGACATCATAAAACTATTTATAGTGGGCTCAAAATCGAGACAGAAAATGGACAAAAATGCCCTCTCAGGTCTGATATGCGACCGCATTCGTGTCGCAGAGCACGTATGTGGTCCGCATCTTGATCTCCCTCACTGCATAATGGAACCCTAGTTGACAGGTCTTCATCGCATTCTAGTTGTGCGGATCGCATTGCAGAAATGCAATCGCATTTTGCGTTGCATTTTGCATCGCATTTTCATCATTCAGTGACCTTCATGGTTGGTTTACGGTTGACTCTGCAGCTCGCATGTTGGTTTTGTGGTCGCATAGTGGACCGCATTCTTGACTTGAAATTTAGCCTAGAACTCTGTTTGTGTCTGCGATTTGGCGTCCACTCTACGGCTCGCATGTCTGATCTGCGATCATATAGTGAGTCGCAGACCAGCTTTCTTGCTATATTTTGATCTTTTCTTGTCTTTTTCCTTCCATTTCCATATTCTTTGATCCTCAGTCTGTATGCACTGTAGAAACAACAAAACTACATAAGTAACAGAGATAACTCCATTAAAACAAGCTAATATTTAAGCAATTAGTATTGAAATATGCCGAAATTCTCCGGCACATCAACACCCCCAACTTAAACTGTTGCTTGTCCTCAAGCAACTAAAACAAACATAGCATATTCTAGACTTTATTTACAAAACATGAAACGATAATGACTACGGGTGGTGTTCATTGCTAGTACTTCAAGCATGCATTTACAATTGTTTTGCCCTTCCTGAACTGATAATATATACATGGAAAACTAGTCAACTTGTGAACCCTGAGCCTCAGACATCGCGACAAAATGTTACCCTCAAGTGAGCGCAATTGCATTTGACTCAAAAGCCTAACTTTTGTTTAACTCCACAGTTCATGTACCCTCACCAGAAAGAAGGTCCCAAAATCATAATATTTACAAGGAGAACAAAAAGGGACATTTTACAAATACACTTACTCTCAGAAAGAACTTCAAGTGCTACAACATTTCATAGCATAAACTTGCCCTTATTTTAATTCATCGCTTATTCAAGAGTGTTCGGTTGGAGGTCCCATAAGGACTTTTTTAGCTTGTAATGTAGGTTTAGTGCAGGGTTGGATAAACATTTGGGTACAAGTGACTTTACCCTCCTTGAACACTACTCACATTGTTTCATTCTTACGCACTTTACTTATTTTCAAACCCCAATATCTTCACTTTCATCTAGGTTCCAATATAGAACAACATTACATACCTCTTCTAATTGTTATTCAAAGATCCATACATTATATACATATACATGTTTTCTCTTTCTCCTTTTGTTTTACTTTTTCTTTGTACACAAATCTTTCTCTCTTCTTTTTTCTTTAGGAGCTTGAATCATCTAAAACAAATACTTTTGAGGCATGTGGTCCCAACTCAACGTACAACCTTACAACCCTTCATGCAATGACCCAACCCGTCATCTCATGTGTTATTGCTCTGTTTTCCCTATTTTATGCTTCTTCATGTTTCATTATCAGTATTTGGTGTGTTAGAGTTGAACTGGATTGGTTTTTGGTAGGAAATGAGACACTTAGTCTCTTTAAGGAAGGCTTGGTTTGGAAAAGTCAACCGGATGTTGAATTATGAGTTAGAGGGCTTGGATGGGATTTTCGGTGATTTGGTTAGCTTTGGGAAGTGATTTGTGACCTAGAAGTGCGATCGGAATTGATTTTGGAGGTCCGGTGTGGAATTAGGCTTGAATTGGCGAAGTTAGTATTTTGGTGAATTCCGGTTGGTAGGTGAGATTTTGATCTAGAGGTCGGAATGGAATTCCAAGAGTTGCAGTAGTTCCGTTAGGTGATTTTGGATATGTGTGCAAAATTTCAGATCATTCGGAGGTGTTTTGGTCGGGTTTATGATCGAAAATGTATTTCGGAAGTTTTTAGAAAAATTAGCCTTGTATTCGATGAGTTTTGGGTAATTTGATGTTGTTTGAGGTGCTTTGATGATTGGAATAGGTCTGAATAATGTTATGAACTATGTTGGCATGTTTGTTCAGAGTCCTATGAGGCTCGGATAAGTTTTGGAAGATTTTTGCCGTTTTGAACAAAAGCATGTAATGATCCAAAGGTTCGTTTTAAGTTCTAGAGATCGAAATTCGATTTCGAGACGTTCGGAATTTTGATAATGAATTATGGGATTGATCTGGAAAGTTTTGTCTAATTTCATCAAATCGCGATTAGGTTTTTGACGCGAAATATAAGTTAGTTATTTAACGAGCGAAATGTATATCGAACCGAGCTAATGAGCTCCGAATTGTTTTTTGATGAAGAAATAGGTTCGTATTATTATTTGTGACTCATAGGAACAAGAATCGTCGAATTCCGAGTTCGTATGATGGAGTTAGAGCACTTTTAATGGAATAAAAAGCTGCTATAATTTTCTGGGCAAAAAGTTGGTATTTTCGCTTCTGTGATGAATAGTACCGTAGAAGCGATGAACAGTGATTACGCTTCTGCGGTGAACAGTACTGCAGAAGCAAAAATCTGGACAGTGTATATTTTTCGGACAGTCCGAGATTTATCTCTTTTTTAGAGCTATGGAGCTCGGATTAAAGCAATTTTCGAAGCGATTTTCACCATATGGATGGGGGTAAGTGTTCTATATCCAAAAGTGATTATATTTAATGATTCCATGGTTATTTTCACCAAGTATTAGTGAATCAAATGGAATAAATCGGAGAAATTTGTAAACTTTTCAAAACAAAAAAAACAAAAATGGATGATTTGGAGGCCGAATTGTAGTCGAATTTTGATAAAAATTGTATAGTTGGACTCGTGGTTGGATGGGGTTTCATATTTCGTAACTTTTGTCGGGTTCCGAGACGTGGGCCCCATGGGCAAAAATGGTGGTTTAGGGCTTGAAACTTAAGAGAGTTAAAATTGAGATTTGAGGGGCCATTTGGACTCCGATTTTTGTATTTATATGTATAGACTCGTGGCGAGATAAGAAATCCGGTGATGTTAATTTTTCTGATATTTTAGAAGTGCGCTCGGGGCTCGGGTTCTGGAAAATTTTGATATTTTGATGTTTTTCAATTATTTTCGATTAGGTATTATTCTTATAGCATAATATGACGTATTCGTTCTAATTTTGAATAGATTCGACGCACGTGGAGGCCAATTTAAAGGGCAAGGGCATCGCGGATTAAAGAAATAGCCGGTTTGATGTGAGTAATACTTGTAAATAATATCCTGAGGGTTTGAAACCCCGGATTTGCATATCATAGTGATGTATTGAGGTGACTTGCATGCCGAATATGAGCGTGGGGTAGAGCACCGTTGGGGATTGTGACTTGGTCCGTACCAGTTGTTGATTTTTGCCGCGTATTTGACTGAAACTACTTGATATCATCATAATATTGGGCTCATTGCCATGTTTGGGCTGATTGCCATGTTTGTGAATCCTTCAGGGATTGATATCACTGTTTTCGCATTACTTTGCATATTGTTTGATTTCAGTCCTGAGTTTAAACACTGTTTTGAATGTTCAACCATATTTCTAAGATTTGAGACTTAAGCCACATTTTCTAACGTTTTGAGCTGAGAACTATTACTTTAATATTGCCCGAGTTACTTACGTGCATGTTCTAGACTGAGTATGGATCAGGCTGCACGCCGCAGCGATGCTATGTTGATATTGCGCTCGGGCTGTAGGAGCCCCTCTGGAGTCTGAACTCCCACAGTGAGCGCGGGTACCCAAATGGATCGGGCTGCGCACCGCAGTGGTCATATGCATTGCATTGCATTCATGCATTGGTTCCTGTTTGTACTACGTGTCATGACATTCAGCACTCTTATTTCATTGGCATCCATGCTACTTCTTGCACTGTTTACCAGACACCCTGGTGTTAATTTTTAGTGGAGTGTTGTGCCCGAGGGGCTGACTTATGTGCTGATTTGCACTATCTGATTTCGCATTCATTTGCTTAGTTGTTGAAAAAGATATTATCAAAAGAGGTTTTAACTGAGCCCAGGTATTTTCTAAAGGATTTCACGGTTTTACTATTTTCTCAAAGGGTTGCACTACTCTATATAGCATGATGGATTGCCTTACGTGATTTTTTGCTACTCAGTTATTATTTACTTTTATTACTCACTGAGTGGAGTACTCACTTTACTCCCTGCACCTCGCGTGCAGTTGCAGGAAATTGTTACCCGGTAGCGGGTTGAGCTGATTGAGGATTTTGCTATCGTAGCTGAGCAAGGTGATCGCCGGCGTTCGCGGCACCGGACTTTGTCTTTTGATTCTAAATCTTATTTTGTATATTATTGGCCTGTAGTTATGTTCAGATTTCCTTAGATGCTTGTGACTTGTGACACCCCGGTCAGATTGTGTTGGGTTGTAAATACCAATTATTGTTGTCATTAAGTGGTATTTACCTATTTATTTATGTTTAATAATTGTTAAAAAAAGTGACGCTGTTCTGTGGGCTGGCCTTGTCTTCACGAGAGGCGCCATCACGACCGGGTTTGGAAATTGGGTCGTGACAAGTTGGTATCAGAGCCTAGGTTACTAGGTCTCATGAGTCATGAGCAAGTTTAGTAGAGTCTTGCGGATCGATACGGAGACATGTGTATTTATCTTCGAGAGGCTGCAGAACCTTTAGAAAAACTTCACTTTCTTGGAATTCTTATCGTGCGTACTTGATTCAGCTTGAGATATAACTCTTGGAATTCCTTCCACACGTTTGAATGTGCACCTTAGCACTCAGTATCATATGTGCCTTGATGGCTTGTGATTCCCCGATCAAGGGGCGAGATGTAATCTCCATGAGTTTGATGTTGGGCCAATCTGGAGGATTTGAGGCTGAATCTTTGCAATGGTTTGAGCACCGAGGTGTTGATTGTATGAGCAAGTGTTTTGAACTTATATGTTATGTATTGTCCCTATTAGCCGGAATGGCAGTTGGATATCCATGAGATGAGTATGTTAGTACTGCGAGATGTATCTATATGACTTGGTAGTGAGTAAGAAGTCTGCTGGATAATAGATGAACTGTTAAGTGTTTGATTCCTATTGTGATTTGATGGATAGCCCGAACTATGGTGCGTGAAGGATGTTTTTGTGTCTCCTAGTTGGGGAGTGAAGTGCATTACATGTGGCGGTATGAGTTCAGATGCAGGAAGACTAAATGACTGTGTAATGTGTATGACGGTGGAAGGTATGCAAAAATGTTAAATTGAGGCGAAACAGGCGGGTTAACTCCTGCGGAATGTTCTTAAATGGTATGATCCCTCGTGTGTATGTTAGGAGATCGCATGTGTAATTGAAGGGTACGTTTCATGTCGCTTAAGAGAGTGGACTCAACTGACGTGGGGATGAATGTGAGAATTGTAGAGGATTATAGTACTAGATGATCTGTGTTTTCACAACTTGTAAATGATTTAAGTTTAATCTCACTATGGTATTATGGCATCATTAGAGTAAAAATGTTATGAGTTGTTGAGTGTGTCTTGATATATAACTTCGAGCCAAGTTGGGGAGATTGCTGTTGGTTAGCTGATTGCACGGTGATGTGCTATGTTGGTTTCAATCTGAGGCATGTTGGCAGATCAGTTCTGGTTGCGGAAATTTATTCGAGGATGACACGAGTAATGTTCCACAGGGTATGAGAATCACGGAATGTCTAGAATTGTTGTTGGTAAAGAATGCTCAGTGCATAGAGCAGGAAGTTGTTTGGTTGTATTGGGATGAGGATCTCATTTTGCGGTATCGGAGTGCCAATAATGCACGAGGGGTTCTGTTCGTTGAGTCAGGTAATTTGCAGTTTGAATAAGAGTGAATGATTTTCGAGAATGATTCTAATGTGTTCAAGATTTTACATGTAACGATCAGGTGTTTTAAGGTTGTGTATTTGGTTAGAGACTGTGTTTTCATTGGAAAATGTCAAGACTTGTGGTATTTTTATGTTAGTTATGGGATTCTATGTATCAGTATCAGGAAAATAAAGGTAACAGATTTGGATTCACAGGAAGTTCTTCATAGTAGATTATTTCGGGAATGTGGTGTTCCTGGGAATATTTGAGAGAGTATCAGTGGCTTGGGTATCGTGTAGTGAGCCTTAGTTGAGGAACTTTGGTGCTACAGCAAGATGGAATATCAAGTTTAAAATGAGTCAGAAGGAAATCTAGATAAATGAAGTAGCTTGTTAGTGGACCGAATTGGTATGGTAAGGATATGATGAATTTTTTGTATGTGTTCGAGGCAATGAGTTCGTACAGGTATTTTGCAGCAAAGCTCTTGAGTTCTGACATCTTGTTTAGCTTGGTCTAGTTACAAGAATTCAGTCCTGACAGTTTAGCTTGTGCAAATGTAATTGGGAGAGAATTCTTATTGGGTTTCATCGTGGTTTGGAGATGTATATTTTCTGTAATGATTTTTCTTCTAAATGGGATTAATGAAAGTTCTTGACTAGTTGAGTGCGTTGATGTCTGTGGCGCGGAAGGGAGATAAAAGTTCTCATGTTATCCTTGGAGGGTATGGTATATGCGGTATATTGTAGAGGACCGAGACTGGCGTGTGCGAGGTTTCGATTTAGTTCTGAAAGGAAGTTCATAAAACTCTTAAGCAACGGGTAGCCTCAGATGACCAAGGAAATGATACTGCTAATTGGAAGTGATTTGACAAGAGTATACGTCTCAGGAAAAGGTAATGTGATTAAACTGATGATACTTTGGTAGTATTACAGCACTTTCTCGCTAAATCGACTATTGATATATGAGTTTGTTTGATAGCACAGGAGAATTTTAAGAATATCTTTCGTGGAATGATTGGGTACTTGAGATGTAATATGTATTCATACGGCAGGATTTGGGATCAGGTACAATGATTCGTGTGCTATATGGAGTTGGAGACTGGGAGTTCTCATGTACAGGCTATATAGTAGTTGTGGATCGTGTGTATTGGTATCATTAGCGGCTATTGGGATTTGGAAGCCCAAGTGGATCTTTCTTTGCTTGGTATATTAGATTCTGGATATGATATTGGGGTGTAGACTGGTTGTCTCAGTGTTGGGTTATTCTAGACTATTGTGCTATGGGTTATGTCGGAAAATGCCACAGGTTGCGTGGAAAAGTGCATCTGATTTTATTCTAGTAGAGTGGTTTGTATTCCAAAGAACATCGGACGACTGGGAAGGATTACTTTTCTTAATTGGGCCTTCGTGATGGATGGCAGTGCAGAGGTTTTTACCATTGATTCAGTTCCGGTATTGAAGGACTTTTTTCGATTTCTTGTGGCCGGGCATGTCGCTAGGCGAGATTGTGGATTGCGGTATTTATTTGGTGCGGGGCACCGTATCGTACGGCTCCGACATAAGTTATAGTAGTGGAAGGAGCAGCTTCAGTCTTCTTGATGTTGAGTTCGTTGGCAGGCCGAGGTGGCTATGTATTTAGCTTAGAGTTAGCTTGGTTAGCCTCGAGTTGTATTGTTGAGGGATAGGTTGATTCAATCGTTCTTGAGCTTGTTAGTGATCTGGGTGATCTATGAGTTGCTTTTTCTATGATGTGAAATGTTATGATTAGTCGGATATGGGCACATGTGGTGCGGTTCTATTGAGGATTCATAGAGAAAGTCGAGCGGGAAGAGTAATTGAGTGTTTCTCGGTAAATGGAGTATTGGTTATGATCTATCAGGTTGCGTGTCGTATGTTATTTGTTTCACTGTGGGTGTAATGGATTACTTGGTTTCAGACATCAATTTGTGCGCGGCTGTCTATTTTGAGCATGGCGACTTGAAGTGCTTCATGTGTAACAGTGTTTGGATAGGAACGCGCGTTGTGGCGAGGCCACGTGAAGTTATTACCTTTCGAGGAGGATTCAGGTACTCTATTTCTATGATGTGAGATGGGTTCTCAACTTTACTATAATGGTATTGATGAGCTTGAGGTATAACTCTTTTGTTTGAGTCATTTGTCATGATTTCAGTATGTTCAGACCATCCCTCATTGGTGTGTGTATTATGAAAGTTATGGCTTAAACCTGTGTTGAGGTGTCATATCACCAGAGTGGTGTGTTGGAATCGAGGTGATCGTTGGAGTCATTAATGAATACGAGCAAATTGATTTCAGCTTGTTGGAAGGATAATATCGAGGTTCGGTTCGGAAGTCTACTGTGGTATTAGTCAAAAGGGTAGTGGCTTCATGAATGGTTGATCTGAGAAATGGTTACTATTTGTTGCGTGTTTCATTTATCGTTGGCAGTATATGAAAAGGTTGGAATAAGACTTTGGCTAAATAAGAGGCTTTCTATTGGTATTTATTTGTTGTGGGTAACTACTGTGAATAGAAGTTATCATTTCGAGTGCTTGGATTATGTGTTATATCATGTGATTTCATGGAGGTTGCAAGTATGGGTTAGTATAGCTGGTTCAGGACTATTCAAAGTATAGGTGTGAGGTTGTGATCGTATTGATAGTTTTAGAAGTGAAAAGGTAGTTCTATGGTTTATGGGCTAGACTGGATTGAGTAATTTCAACAATGTTGTGTTGTCAGACCTATGTGAGATAGGGTGACGTGGGATCACCCCGAGTATATGCTTGGTTAGGTCATTCAGCTATTGGTTGGCTTCTAGGACAACTCTAGGTACACTCGAGGATGAGAGTTTGTTTAAGTTGGGGAGGATGTGACGACCTGACCCGTCGTCTCATGTGTTACTGCTCCGTTTTCCCCATTTTATGCTTCTTCATGTTTCATTATCAGTATTTGGTGTGTTAGAGTTGAACTGGATTGGTTTTTGGTAGGAAATGAGATACTTAGTCTCTTTAAGGAAGGCTTGATTTGAAAACGTCAACAAGATGTTGACTTATGAGTTAGAGGGCTTGGATGGGATTTCCGATGATTTGGTTAGCTTCGGGAAGTGATTTGTGACTTAGAAGTGCGATCAGAATTGATTTTGGAGGTCCGGTGTGGAATTAGGCTTGAATTGGCAAAGTTAGTGTTTTGGCAAATTCCGGTTGGTCGGTGAGATTTTGATTCGGAGGTCGGAATGGAATTCCGAGAGTTGCAGTAGTTCTGTTAGGTGATTTTGGATGTGTGTGCAAAATTTTAGGTCATTCAGATTTGTTTTGGTCGGGTTTTTGATCGAAAATGTATTTCTGAAGTTTTTAGAAAAATTAGCCTTGAATTCGATGAGTTTTGGGTAATTTGATGTTGTTTGCGGTGCTTTGATGATTGGAATAGGTCTGAATAATGTTATGAACTATGTTGGCATGTTTGGTCGGGGTCCCATGAGGCTCGAATAAGTTTTGGAAGAGTTTTTGGAAGATTTTTGCCGTTTTGAATATAAGCATGTAATGATCCAAAGGTTCATTTTTAGTTCTAGAGATTGAAATTCGATTTCTAGACTTCCGTAATTTTGATAATCAATTATAGGACTGATCTGGAAAGTTTGGTCTAATTTCATCAAGTCGCGATTGGGTTTGTGATGCGAAACATGAGTTAATTATTTAACGAGCGAAATGGATATCGTACCGAGCTAATGAGCTCCGAATTGTGTTTTGATTGAAGAAATATGTTCGTATTAACAGTAGCGCAGAAGCGATGAACAGTGAATTTTTTCTTCTTCGATGAACAGTAACATAGAAACGATGAACAGTGATTACGCTTTTGCGGTGAACAGTCCCGCAGAAGCAAAAATCTAGACAGTGTATATTTTTCGGACAGTCCAAGATTTATCTCATTTTTGTAGCTATGGAGCTCGGATTTAAGCAATTTTCACCATATGGATGGGGGTAAGTGTTCTATATCCAAAAGTGATTATATTTAATGATTCCATGGTTATTTTCATCAAGTATTAGTGAATCAAATGGAAGAAATCGGAGAAATTTGTAAACTTTTCAAAAAAATGAAAATTGACGATTTGGAGGCCGAATTGTTGTCGGATTTTGATGAAAATTGTATGGTTGGACTCATGGTTGGATGGGGTTTCATATTTCATAACTTTTCTTGGGTTCCGTGACGTGGGCCCCATGGGCAAAAATGGTGGTTTAGGGCTTGAAACTTAAGAGAGTTAAAATGGAGATTTGAGGGGTCATTTGGACTTCGATTTTGGTAAATTTTATATGTATAGACTCGTGGCGAGATAAGGAATCCGATGATGTTAATTTTTATGATTTTTGAAAAGTGGGCCCGGGGCTCGGGTTTTGCCAAATTTCGGGATTTTGATGTTTTTCAATTATTTTTGATTAGGTATTATTCCTATAGCATAATATGACGTATACGTTTTGATTTTGGATAGATTCGACGCACGTGGAGGCCAATTCAAAGGGCAAGGGCATCGCAGATTAAAGAAATAGCCGGTTTGAGGTGAGTAATACCTGTAAATGATATCCTGAGGGTTTGAAACCCCGGATTTGCACATCATAGTGTTGTATTGAGGTGACTTGCACGCCGAATATGAGCGTGGGGTAGAGCACCGTTGGGGATTGAGACTTGGTCCGTCCCGGTTGTTGATTTTTGCCGCGTATTTGACTGAAACAACTTGATATCATCATAATATTGGGTTGATTTCCATTTTTGGGCTTCGTGCCAACTATGTGAATCCTTCAGGGATTGATATCACTGTTTTCGCATTACTTTGCATATTGTTTGATTTCAGCCCTGAGTTTAAACAGTATTTTTGAAATGTTCAGCCATATTTCTAAGATTTCAGACCTAAGCCACATTTTCTGACGTTTTGAGCTGAGAACTATTACTTTAATATTGTCCGAGTGGCTTACGTGTATATTCTGGACTGAGTATGGATCGGGCTGCACGCCGCAGTGATGCTATGTTGATATTACGCTTGGGCTGTAGGAGCCCCTCCGGAGTCTGAACCCCCACAGTGAGCGCGGGTACCTAAATGGATCGGGCTGTACGCCGTAGCGATCATATGCATTGCATTGCATTCATTCATTGGTTCCTATTTATACTACGTGTCATGACATTCATCACTCTTATTTTATTGGCATCCATGCTAGTTCTTGCACTGTTTACCAGACACCCTGGTATTAATTGTTAGTGGAGTGTTGTGCCCGAGGGGCTAACTTATGTGATGATTTGCACTATCTGATCTCGCATTCATTTGCTTAACTGTTGAAAAAGATATTATCAAAAGAGGTTTTAACTGAGTCCAAGTATTTTCTAAAGGATTTCATCGTTTTACTGTTTTCTTAAAGGGTTGCACTATTCTATATAGCATGATGGAGTGCCTTACGTGATTTCTTGCTACTCAGTTATTATTTACTTTTATTACTCACCGAGTTGTAGTACTCACTTTACTCCCTGCACCTCGCGTGCAGTTGCAGGAAATTGTTACCCGGTAGCGGGTTGAGCTGATTGAGGATTTTGCTATCGTAGCTGAGCAAGGTGACCGCCGGAGTTCGTGGCACCGGACTTCGTCTTTTGATTCTAAATCTTATTTTGTATATTATTGGCCTGTAGTTGTGTTCAGATTTCCTTAGATGCTCGTGACTTGTGACACCCCGGTCGGGTTGTGTTGGGTTGTAAATACCGATTATTATTGTCATTAAGTGGTATTTACCTATTTATATATGTTTAATAATTGTTAAAAGAGGCGTCATTGTTCTGTGGGCTGGTCTTGTCTTCAGAGAGGCGCCATCATGATCAGGTTTGGAAATTGGGTCATGACACTCCACTATGACACCACCCCAACTTAGGCTTCTAGCCTCATTCTCAATGTTCAAGGAGGGACGAGTTCAAGAGTGGGGATTATTTTACAAAAAAGGGAAATGTTTGTAATGAGTTGGCCAAAGAAAAGTCTTGAAGGCTCTAATTGGGTACTAGTGATATTATTTATGTACAGTTCGGCTTGAAAGGCTATAGTGGTTTGGCAATTAAGACAACGAATGCCTAAGATCGTCCCTCTAACCAAACATACTATCATTAGCATTGAAAGACCAACCGGGCAAGTTCTGGATGATAGAAGTACACATAAGATTTATATACACATAGGGAACTCACACTCACATGGTACATGAATTGTTTCACTCGCATAGTTTGATGCTTTCAAGTCAACACTTGGCATTCAACGCTTTCATCATAGGCACATGTTCACACAGTTGATCTTTTTTTTTATAAACATGCGGAAGGATATATGCTATGTACAGACACACATGCTTGATACTAGCCAATTACACCAAACCAGTCAATATGATTCATCCTACTCTCCTGGTTCTACTATTACACCCTTGGAAAAAAACCAGGGGAAGAAAAACCAAGGAGAATTGATTACTAATTTCTATTTATTGACACTACTATGAACACAAAGCACTTATGAACACAAAACAAACACTACTATTAACATATACACATTTCATAACGCAGCTTATGTACCAAAGTCATACTAATATATACAGAATACAAAATACTCATAAGTACAAGAGTTTGCAATTTCCAATATCACAGAAAAAATATACAAATATCTGCAATGCTACCCTCCACCCCCAACTAAAAAGCATGCATTGTCCCTAATGCATAAAAATAAAAAGATGAATTTGAGGGGAAGGGCTCCCTAGGGCACACTAAGTGCTATGGGAGTCAGTAGTTGGCTGGGTGCTGGAGTGGTCACCCTCGGATGTGGCAGCTGGGACCGATGGCAGTGCGGTCTGAGATGTGGCCTCCTCTGATGGAATAGTGCCCTCAGGCTAGCTCACAGCAGGAATGGGTACTGGAGCTGGTGGTAAAGCTTGATAGCTGCTGGACGCACCCACTGATGATGGGGTAGCTAAGGGAGCTGTAGGAGTAGCCATGTCTACTAGAGACCGCTAGATCACTGTCTTCATATCTTCTTGTTCCATCTCTACAACAACAACCTCCTCAATAACAACATCCTCAACAGAGGCATCCGCAATGTGCTTCCTTTTATCTTGAGGACCATCACCGTTGGAATACCCCAAACTTTCCTCATCCTCGCTCCCATCTTCCTTCTCATCTTCTGATTTACCAGAACCTCCGTACTCCTCCCCAGAAGGGATGTCAATATGTGCTAGAAGAGGGGCAGTCTCAGTCATTAGTGCAGAGAAATCAAGACCTAAGTCCGGAGGTACTGTGCATGTAGCCTGGTCACCGTCAGTGGGAAGGAGGGATGACAGATCGAACTCCATGTTTTGCATATTTTGGAGTTTAGTCTTCGTAGAAGCGACCTTCTCCTTGAGGCCAAGCAATCCAATAACTTCCCCCCGCTCTATCATCTCCATCCGCAACTCAAGTTGTTGCAACCGATCCTCATACGTTGATTATCGCTGCTGAAGGTCTGTCGCTGAGGCTTGCAGTGGAGTTATGGCTTATTTTATGAGAGTCGGCAAAGTCTTCAAAAGTTGGTCTACCTTGGAATTGGCGTGTTGAGCTAGTAGACCAAGCTTTGAGACATCAGGAATGACCGTAGCGGGTTGGACAGTGGTGGATTTAGGAGCAGGATCAGAGGTGGAAGATGCTGCCATAGTAACCTAAGGGGTTACAGTGGGTTGGGAACTGGAAGGCTCTTCTGTAGGCTGTTCCTGAACTGAAATGACCGGTGGGATAACAGCATCACTAAGTCTAGTGATATCAATGACCTGTGTTTCCTTCCCAGTTTTGTCTTTGCACACATCTACAGGAACTTTCTTAGCTTTGCACATGGTTGTGATTAAAGAAGGGAATGGGAGTGAAGTAGCAGACTATGTTGCCCGAATCTCTATCTCTTGGAATATCACAGCTCCAACATCTATTTTGATACCACTCATGATACAGGAAATGAGAAGTGCCTTCTCAATAGATATTTCAGTTTTATTTCGAGTCGGTATCAATCTATAGGTGAGGAAACTGAGCCAGAAATGACCCTATCTTGAAAAACGTTCCTTGTAAATCTTTTGCCCAAGGTTGATCTAGGCAGGGGTCCCCTTTGTGATCACTGAGGTAATCCACCCTCGCTCACTTTCTTTGTTCGCCAATTTTTCATCATACTCGGTGGTGCTTGGACTCCAGTCTGGGACATATACTTTGTTTATGGCACCTATGTGGCAGAAAACCATTTGCCCTCGAACAAGCACTTCATCAGTGAACACTCTGTTGTGTTTGTGGTGCTTGGTCCTCGAGGCCCAATACGAAGCATAAAACTCGCGAACAAGAGACTCATTGTATTCAGCAGGTGGCTCAGTGAAAGACTCCCATTTTCTCTTCTTGATGTTCTCTAATATGTGGGGATATTGTTCATTCAACCCATTCAAGCTCAGTTGCTTCTCGGGTAGGATTTTCCGTTTGTGAGCCCGTCTTTATACCTTTTCCCTGGACCCCTCTACTCCCCAACAGATGTGGAAGTCATTTTCGTGCTCTCTCCTTGCTTCAGCCAATAGGTCAATCTCGAGTAAGAGCACCTCCTCATCAGACTGGGAGGGGTGTGGTTCTTCAGACTCCGTCCTTGGTCGCTTTGATTTTTGCTTGGGCTGACTGGAGGATGGCCTTGCTAGGTCATGCTTTTGTCTGGGAGCCATATCTGCACAAGGATGAAGTGTGAGTGACAACAGAAGCAAAGTGGAAGAACACACAGAAGAATTAAAAGAAAAATCTCAAAATGCGGTGTGTTCTACGGTCTCAAAACCACAATGTGGACCGCAGATGCATCGCAGAACGGATGGCCTCAAAGTCTGTTCAATCTGCGGTGGATTATGCAGTCGCATAACCACTATACAGACCGCATATCCATCGCAGAATGAACTTTCCAAAATATTTATCACCAAATGCGATCGCATATCTCACCGCAAAGTAGAGAATGCGGTCGCAGAATGGCCGCAAAATGCAAAGCTCAGTAACTGGGACTTCTGTTCAAGTCTGCGGTAGGTTTGTGGATCGCATGTCAATTCTGAAACCGCAGACCCACCGCATTTTACCATCCCCAACAGCAAGGCTGGGGTTCAATTGTACGGCCAAAATGTGGACCGCATTGCAATTATGCGATCGCAGAATGGCCATATTTCACCATCGTCCTCAGAGCACCTAGGGTTTGTCTCTGCGGCCAAATGCGGACCGCATTTTCAACATGTGAACCGCAGATGTCGTCTTCTACACAGGTTACCCTAGCTTACAACAATGGTGATCCTATTTTTTCTCTACCCCTTACCCCCAAATCATGTGCAACCCAAAGCGACCGACATCACAGTGAAACAACTACACAATTGTGCACATGAATAAACCAACGAAAAACTCAGAAACTACAATGCAACACAAAAATATAAAATGACGGAGAAACGGGTGCATACCAGTGAGGTTTGATGGTTGGACACTAAGTGTGAAAATTTTGAGTCCTGTGTTCGAGTCTTGATGACTGTTCGTGTTCTCCTCCTCTTTTCTTTGTTTTTTTCTTTTCTTTTTGTATAACTTTTTTGTTTGTTTTGTTTTGTTTTAAGTGAGTGAGAGACGAGAGAGAATATGGCTTACCTTGTCCATTCTGTAGAGAAAGGGGTCACCACGTAACACATAATGCGACCGCATATGTATTATGCGGTGAAGTTAATGACCAAACTAAGAGGAGGCAAATGCGGTGCAAATTGCGGTCGCATAGGTGAAATGCGAATCGAATAATGCACCACCCCACCACATTTCCGACCTCCCTTTTAACCAAATGTTTTGTTCAGGTTTGCGGTCAGAATGCGGTCTGCATTGTGAAAATGCGACCGCATTTGTGCAGCAAACTTCACCTGTTGGTTTTTCTTCCCTTTTTATGCATCCTTACCACGTATTGAGATCTTTTGAACCCCGTGCACTCTAACATACACTTTAAATTGCTCAACCAAATCTATATAAAAAATAAAGAATTTAAAGAACAAAAGCATGTTACCACAAATGGGTTGCCTCCCATGAAACGCTTGATTTAACGTCGCGACACGATGAAGTTGATGTTCTATTGATTTCACTCAATGGTCGGGCATGGACCATCTTTGAGAGCCAGCTGCTCCACCAAATGTTTTTCTCCATCAGTGCCCAAGTAATGCTTGATGCGTTGGCCATTTACCTTGAATGTCCGGGACCCATCCGTTGATTCTAATTCCACCACTCCATAAGGAGATACAATTATGGTTGCATTTTATTACTCTTATAAATCTATTATCTTTTTTTTTCACTTTTTCACATTTACCACCTTGAGTGGGCTGGACCATTTTGATTTAAGCTTGCCTGGAAACAATTTGAGCCTCGAATTAAAGAGCAAGACCAAATCACCCGCCTTGAACTCTCTTTTCAAGATCTTCTTGTCATGGACAAACTTCATCCGTTCTTTGTAAACTGCTGCACTTTCATAAGCATGGAACCGGAATTCCTCCATTTCATTGAGTTGTGTTAACCTCAAATTTGCAGCTTCAGCCCAGTCTAAGTTCAGCCTTTTCAATGCCCACATCGCTTTGTGTTCCAACTCCACGGGTAGATAACATGTTTTACCAAAGACTAACCGATAAGGAGAAGTGCCAATGGGAGTCTTGTATGCCGTGCGATATGCCCACAATGCATCATCTAGCTTCCTTGACCAGTCGGTCCTATTAGTGTTAACAGTTTTTTGCTTGAATGCTCTTGATCTCGCAGTTGGAAACCTCAACTTGACCACTTGACTGTGGATGATAAGGTATGGCCACCTTGTGCTTGACGCCATACTTCTCAAGTAGCCCCGAGAAAGCCTTGTTATAGAAATGAGATCCATCGTCACTAAGAATGGCTCTAGGAGTGCCAAACCGAGTGAATATGTTTTTCTTCAAGAACGCGGTCACACTCCTTGCCTCATTTTTTGGTAAGGAAACTGCTTCAACCCATTTGGACACGTAGTCCACAGCTACCAAGATAATTTTCATCCCACAAAAACTAACAAAGGGACCCATGAAGTCGATTCCCCATACGTCGAAGATCTCTATCTCCATCACAAAGTGCATTGGCAGTTCATGCCTCTTAGAGATTGAACCTTGTCGTTGACATTGGTTGCAAGCCTTGACCATTTGATTGGCGTCATGATAGATGGAAGGCCAGTAATAACCATACTCAAGAACCTTAGCCGCTGTCCGATTTCCCCCATGATGTCCCTCAACCGGTGAGTCATGGCATGCCTTGAGAATTGGCATAACCTCTTTTTCTGGAACACACCTTCGGATGATGTTGTCGGCACAAACACGGAACAAGTATGGCTCTTCCCAATAATATTGCCGATAATCTCTCAAGAACTTCTTCTTTTGATAAGACTCCAACCCCTTCGAGATAAGATCACTCACCAAATAGTTAGCTATGTCGGCATACCATGGAGCAAAAGTGTTAGATAGTGCCAAGATATGTTCATCCGGGAATGCATCATTGATTTCAAGCTCTTCCTTTGGTCTCCCTGCCTCCTCAAGTCTTGACAAATGATCCGCCACTTGATTTTGAGTTCCCTTGCGATCCTTGACTTCAAAGTCAAATTCTTGCAACAACAAGACCCATCGAATTAACCGAGTCTTTTCATCCTTCTTTTCCATGAGATAGCGGAGAGCCGCATAATCTGTGCACACCACCACCTTGGATCCTAATAAATAGGCTCGGAACTTCTCAAAGGCATAAACAATGGCAAGAAGCTCTTGCTAAGTGACAGTGTAATTCATTTGTGCCCCATTGAGTGTCTTACTTGCATAATAAACCGGGTGGAGAACCTTGTTGTGACGTTGGCCAAGCATTGCTCCAATAGCTACTCCGCTAGCGTCACACATGAGCTCGAAAGGAAGAGTCCAATCGGGTGTGACAATAATAGGTGCTATGGTGAGCCTTAGCTTTAATTTATCAAAATCCTTAAGGAATTTTTCATCAAACACAAATTTGGCATCCTTCTCAAGGAGTTTGCACATAGTATTTGCAATCTTGGAGAAATCCTTGATGAACCGCCTATAAAATCTGGCATGCCCCAAGAAACTTTGAACGCCTTTTACCGAAGTAGGTGGAAGAAGCTTGGAAATAGTATCCATGAGTGCTCTTCCAGTGGCTAGGAATGGTCTCCCCAAAATGATAGGGATTTCTTTATCAACCGCACAATCAAGAATTACGAAGTCGGCGGGCAAATGGAATTCTCCAACTTTCACAATCACATCATCAACAATTCCTACCGGTCGCTTAATGGAATGATCGGCCATTTGTAATCTCATGCTTGTTGGACTTGGCATGCCTAATCTCTTCTTCTTATAAATGGCAAGTGGCATCAAGTTGATGCTAGCCCCATTCTCACAAAGGGCTCTTGCAAATTCACGTGCCCCGATAATACATGGAATAGTAAAAGCTCCCGGGTCTTCTTTCTTTTGGATCGGAGTTGTGGAAATAATAGAGATAGCCCGGTGAGTCATGTTTACCACCTCATGCTTTGTGGTCTTCTTCTTGGTGATCAAATCTTTTAAATATTTAACAAACCTCGGCATCTCTTGAAACGCTTCCAGAAAAGTAATATTCACCCATAGTTGCTTGAGGATGTCGTAGAATTTTTCAAGTTTGCTCTCATCAATCTTTCGTGCAATCCTTTGAGTAAATGGGGGAGGAGGTCTAGGAATAGGTGGAAGAGCTTTTGGTATCTCTTTCACTTCTTTCGATTTTCTTTTTGCACTTTCACTTCTTCCAGAATCTTTTCAACCTCGACAACATTTGGCTCTTCAACCTCAACCCTTTGTTCGGACTCTTCTTCTTCAACCATTCGTTCACCCTCTCCGTTTAGAACTTTCCCACTCCTAGTAGTGATCGCCATGATGTGAGAAGTTGGACCACTCCCAATACCTCTTGGATTTGCAACCGTGTCACTAGGGAGTGCTCCTTCTTGCTTTGGTTTTGCTCTTTAGAGAGGTCTCTCATTTGCATGTCCAATTTTTGGATGGAGGTGGTATGAGATCCTACAACCTCGGTCATGTTTCTCATGGAAGCATCGGATTTTTCTTGATTTTCCTCCATAGCTTCCAACTTCGATTCACTAGAAGACCCTTGGTTCGAATATTGACCCTTTGGAGGAACATATGGGTTTGAACTCCGGTTAGAAAAGTTATTATTGTTGTTCCAATTCCCTTGGTTTGAGCCGCCTTGGTCATGTCTCCATTGTTGGTTGCCTTGCCCTTGCGGGTTTGGCCTCCATTGACTTTGTTGCCCTTGACCCTGATAATGTTGTCTTTGATACCCTCCTTGAGGGTTGTTGATGTAGTTGGCTTCTTCAAACTCTTCATTGGATATGGGTTGCACATCTTCGACTACATTCACCTTTTTTGTTTGATTTTCCGTGAACATTTTTGTCAACACATTTACATTCGTAGCCAACCCTATAATTATTTGGTTCCTTTCTTGCTTCTCCTTGATCAAGTTGGTCAAGAAAGGAGAACCATATGCAACCCCACCTGAGGTGTCCTCGGAATTCCACGCTTGATTGTGTTGTGCCATTTTGTCAAGGATTTGTGTCACCCTTGCGAATGATTTATCCATGAAGGATACGTTAGCTGCATTTTTGGCTATAGCTTGGTTCATAGGATCCAAACCCATAAAGAATTTTTCCAATAGCTTAGAATTCGGGAAACCATGGTTTGGAGACCTCACCAAATATAATTTGAAACGGTCCCATGCCTCATGCAACTGTTCTCCCTGTGTTTGCTTGAAGAAGAAGATTTTATCCCGCAGCTCAGGCTTTTTACTTTGCGGGAACCACTTATATAGGAATGCCCGAACAAGTTCGGGCCAAGAATGGATAGAGTTTGGTGGTAGATTCTGGAGCCATCTCCTTGCATCCCCATCAAGAGAATACTTGAAGCATCTCAACCTTAAGGCATCATCAGAAACATGATTCTGCTTATGCATTGCACACACACCCAAAAAGTTTCTAAGGTGCTGTGTTGGCTCATCATCGGTGGAATTTCTAAAGAACCCCTCAGCTTTGAGCATAAGGATTAAATCGTCTTCCACTTTGAATGTTGCAGCACCAACAACCGGAGGTACAATAGCATTTGTATCCTCAGTGTACTCTTCGATGTCTGCAAAAGGATTCTCTCCCAGATCTACCTTTATGTCATCACCAGATTCATACATGTTTTCCTATCAACACCAAGCAAAACAGGCAAAGTGGGATGGAATAGAATCAGACGTACAGTAAAGCACACACTAGTTAGTAATTTCAAAATCGTATTCCCCGGTAACAGCGCAAAAATTTGATATGCTCAAATTACACTTTTATAAATTGTGTAAGGTGGTCGATGTCAAATATAATAACCCAACAAGGTTGGGATCGAATCCCACAGGTAATAGGTGTGAAAATGTTACTAGAATAGTGTGTTGCCCGACTAAAGTCGTAATTCTATCCGGTTGATAGTAACATGAGTGCGGTTTAATAGTGACAAGAGTATGAATTTAGGTTGTTTTGAAGTGATAACTAGCTGGAATATTGAATAAGTAATTAATAAGATTAATGAAACCAAGGTTGTGTCCCATGTAATGAAATATAATGCTATCGGTGTTAATATGATATATTTCTAATGATCGGTCCTTTTGATATGCAATTGATGTCTAAGCAACTACCCAATATTTCCCAATCTTTGGATAGTATTTCCTCTTTATAATTTTCCCAAATGTAAAAGAGTTGCAATTAATAACAATCAATATATGCCAAATAAAACTCACTTATCCCTAAGCGATTTTATTAAACAAGGTTTAAAGCCTTGAGTCTTTGATATTTACTTCTACCAAATTCTAACCCACTTTCCCAAGCAAAGTAGAATTTAATGGCACTTGTTAATGTTTGCAACCACCAACAATAAATGAAGTATGAGAAATAAATAAATATCAACCAATCATTATATATATGTTTAATGTTAAACACTCATTAACATAACACCCATTTAGGATCCGCAACCTTAGTGATTAAAACTAGCCAGTCATGCTACAATACAAAATCCAAAGAGTATTTAATGTCATAAAAGCTTACAAAGTAGAGAATCTTCACCCAAAAGCTTCCAAAAGTGAGGAATATTAAGTTCTTGGAATGTAGTGCGAAGACCAGACAAGATGAGCCCACAAAGACATCATAAAATTATTTATAGTGGGCTCAAAATCGAGACAGAAAATGGATAAAAATGCCCTCTCAAGTCTAATATGCGACCACATTCGTGTCGAAGAGCATGTATGCGGTTCGCATCTTGATCTCCCTCACCATATAATGGAACCCTAGTTGACAGGTCTTCATCGCATTCTAGTTGTGTGGATCGCATTGCAGAAATGCAGTCGCATTTTCATCATTCAGTGACCTTCATGGTTGGTTTGCGGTTGACATTGCGGCTCGCATGTTGGTTATGCGGTCGCATAGTGGACCGCATTCTTGACTTGAAGTTTAGCCCAGAACTCTGTTTGTGTCTGCGGTTTGGCGTTCACTCTGAGGCTCGCATGTCTGATCTGTGATCGCATAGTGAGTCGCAGACCAACTTTCTTGCTATATTTTGCTCTTTTCTTGTCTTTTTCCTTCCATTTCCATGTTCTTGGATCCTCAGTCTATATGCACTGTAGAAACAACAAAACTACATAAGTAACGGAGATAATTGCATTAAAACAAGCTAAAATCTAAGCAATTAGTATTGAAATGTGCCGAAATTCTCCGGCACATCAATTTACCATAAATTTTTTAAAACTTTGTATAACAATATACATATATATATAGGTGTAATAATAAATTTGAAATAGCTACTCCTATAGTTGGTTTGGTTAAGCTTTTTTCTAATTAAAACCAAAACCAAACAAAATTTGATCGGTTTTTAAAATTCAAAACCAAAATCAAACCAAACCAAACAAAAAAGTATCGGTTTTTTTGGTCGGTTTGGTTTGGTTTTCGATTTGGTTCGGTTTTTCGGGTTTTTATGAACACCCCTAGTGACATACAAAAAAATAAGTTGGGATTTCATGTAAAAGAAATAAGGGCTCAAGTTAGCCTCCACACTTAGGCAGCAAATGCACGCGACAAATTAGGTGTTTGACAGTTTTAACAGTTAAGGTTGTTAGGTCCTATAGGCATGATCTCTAGATGATTCTGAATTCTAATCATACTGGCAGTTATGCAAAATAATTCCTAAGTGACTGTATAGCTTCCTACTGAATATAAGTGTCAGCGGTTAAACCTATCGGCATGTTATCTAGGTGATTTACTCGATGTTAGGCAGTGACAGGCAACGTGAGATATTCAGAATTACTCAGTTGTTCCTATAGGCATGCTTTCTAATGGCGTTCAATGAGGAAGTGTTTTAAAGCATAATTTTAGTAGCTAACACATATGGTGATCATCCTATAGACATGATTCCTGCTCTTGATGATTAAAATGGTTTTAGTTCCTATAGAAATGCATACTAAATGGACAAGTATGACACTAGCATCAAGCAATTAAGAACCCTATAGACATGATTTCTAAAGAGGCAGATTTGAATATACTGCAATGCAAATTGAACTTTGGTTATTTTATTTCTTATAGGCATGGTGTCTAATCGTGTAATGCAAAGTAGGCAGGATATTCATATTTGAGCCAAAGTAAACCCATATAGGCAGGTTATCTAATATAAAATAGTATAATGTGCTTTAATAAATAAACACCTATAGGCAGGTTATCTAACACAATAGCAGAATGAGCAAAGCAAACACCTATAGGCAGGATTTCTACCCATTCTCATGCAAACATTAAAAATAAATCCAGTTTTCCCGATTTACTTTTGCCCCAATTGTTATTACAAATAATTACTAAAGACCACGCTAGAATGAAGGAATTACAAAGTATATAAACTATAGGAAGCCTGCAACAGGACCAAATACACCTGGATAGGCCAGGCCTTCAACTCACAATAGCTCTAAAAGCCATTAGCCAGCAGTGAATGATTTCACCATATCCCAGAACCCAAATCTCTAGTGCGTCAAAGTTCCCAAGGGCTTCAAGAACCCAGGGCAGTGCTCACAAGATAAGAATGACCAGAACAGTTCAAGGAAAACTAGGGACCAAATCCTAGTGTGTCAGAGTCTACAAGGATCTCATATGAACCCTGAGTAGTGCTCACACCAGGAAGACCAGGGGACAATAACTAAATTGCTTTGGCTTTTAGCCAGCAAAGAGTTAGAATTCAAAAGGGAGAGGCAGGATGGGAAGTAACACTTATGGACAGACTTACACATAGAATAGAAGCAGACCCCTGAAACTAAGCAGGCTTGAAACTAACAAGTTAGAAATTAACAAAGTCACAAACTGATAAGGATCAATCCATGAACATGCTTCACAAAAGACAGTAAAGAATTTAGATTAGGATAAGTCATAGAAAGGAGGTTCATTGATCAATAATGAGTTAGAAAAACATTAATTAACAGTAAGAATATATTAAACAATTATAGCATAGTGAGCACAAAATCAGATGAGTAACATGATAACAAATTTAACAACAAGCTGATGTATCCACTAAGGTATACACGGTGAACTAGTTTTTTAGGGAAAGGTATCAAAACGTACTTAATACTAAAAGACAGTCTTAAGTTACACAGGTTAAACATATTTACTAATTCATTTACTAAATTCAACATGTCTAAAATACAAAGAGTAACTAGTATAATAACAGTAAAATATTAAACAAGTGACAAAGTAGAAAAGATTCAACAACTTACCAGTTCAGATGAAATAGAAAGGAATTTAACAACGTTGCAATGATCACCAATAGAAGCAAGCAATAGAGAATTTCTGGCCTTGGCTTCCAGCCGGCCAGGAATCAAAGCACAGAACAAAAATAACAGTGTATAGTTTTTTTTGAAATTAGAATATTCAAGTTCTTCGTCCTTTTAAAGGGGAATGAGGGGAGGGGTATAAATAGCAGCGAATTATAGCACACAAATATGGTAACAATTAATTAAGGTACTAGAAAGGAAATCATCTAATAGTTGACTAAGGAAAAAAACTCGAAACCCTAGTTTAGGGAAAACATGCAAACCAGCAGAAGTAACTGGTAAAGAGACGTGTATAAGCATATAGACAGTGGTTTTAACAAAGTAACTAAAGTATCAAACAGATTTGAAGAATCAAAAAACCCTTAAATTTAGGGTAAGAAAAAAATTAGTCAAAAATTAACGGCAAGAGTTATAATAAAGATGCATAGAGACATATAAATGGGAATAATTAACGATTGAACCAGATTTGGTTCGATTTTAAATAATCAAAAACCCTAATTTTAGGGTAAGTAAAAATTAGTCAAAAATATCAATGAAAAAGCATAGTAAAATGAACAGGGACATATATACGAAAATACTAAAGGAAAAATAATTAAAGAATCGCAAACCAGTATTAGATCTTAGGAAGATCTGAACCCTAGTTTTAGGGTGAGAAAAGAATCACGAAGAATCTCAGAGATTCATACCATAAAAGAAACGAGAACGAACACATATGGAAAGTGGCAAAGTTCTGAACTAGATTTGGTTTAAAAAATAAGAGAAATCTGCTTTCCATGCTAGGCAAGTAATTATGTAACACCATAGATGGGTAGCCAATAATGGGAGATGGTTAATAAGGCAAGGGTATTATCGATTCGTTCCAATTCTACGTTGGAATCGAATGGGATTAGAGGTTACGGCGCTAGGGTTTGCAGAGACAAAGAGAGCGTTAGAGAGAGTTTAAGGGTGGCGGATGGTAGAGAATGGGATTAGCGTTTAGGATTGGTAATTTAAAAAGGTAGGCTAAATGTGGGCCGTTGATCTCTGAGATCAACATCCAGGATTTTAGAGAGGGGCTGGGGCGGGTCAATTAAATGGCTACCAGTTGGGTTATTGGGTTAGGGGTCATTTGGTTTGGGCTGGAGTGTTGTGCTGGTGTATTTTAGGTAATTGGGCTAGGGGTTGGTCCGAAATAAGCTTAAAATGGGTTGTTAATTAAATACCCACTATCTAACAAATAAATAATTTATAAAAATAATTGATAAATAATAAAAAATATTACTTGTGCATGAAAATAATTAAAAATAATTACTTAATTGTCATGACCCGGATATCCCACCATCGGGAGTCGTGATGGCGCCTACTGTCGGAGCTAGGCAAGCCAGACATTTTAAACATTCCCTGATTTTACCTCAACATTAACAATATAAATATAAAGAGTCATTTAAATAAAAGCGGAAGTCTTAAAAATATAGATAACTGAAAACCCAAAATGCGGAAGTTTAATATTTCTCTACCCAAGACTGGTGTCGCTATCTCACGAACTACTAAAGAGTGCTACAAACAAGTCTGAATAGAAATACATAAATGTCTGTCTCGGTACAAT
>MU688396.1:0-11825 GCA_026770625.1 Nicotiana glauca | reverse complement strand
ATATATATATATATATATATATATATATATATATATATATATATATATATATATATATATATATATATATATATATATACAAGTGCAACGAAATAACAGCAGAAAAATACCAATTAAAACGGGGAGGGGACATGCGTAGGGGAAATAAAGATGAAAACAACTTATTAGAAGTAAACACGGAACTACATCAGCCCTTATAGTCTATATAAGTGATCGGCGTGCCACGCGATCCCATATTATAACATATCTAGGTGGTCGGCGCACCACACGATCCCATTTCAGCATATATAAGCGGTCGACGTGCCACACGATCCCATTTCATAATATATAAGTGGTCGGTGTACCACATGATCCCATTTCAGCATATATAAGTGGTCAGCGTGCCACACGATCCCATTTCATAACACATAAGTGGTCGGCGTGCCACACAATCCCAATTTCAGCATATATAATTGGTCGGCGTGCCACACGATCCCATTTCATAATATATAAGTGGTTTCCCGGCAAGGGAGCAACAACCATAATTTACATGTCCCGGCAAGGCAATAATCACATCTCTTTATTTTACGTTCATTTCTTACTCTATAATCAAGTCAAAGATCGAGCCAATGCTCCAAGAAGTTTACAAATCATATTTCCTTCTCCTTCTCTTCATATCATATAGGAACCATCAATTAACAAGGAGAAGTCACTACCGAATCCCAAATAAGCACAAATAAGGACTCACAGTCATGCTAGACACCGGTGTATAGATACTCGTCACCATGCCTATACACCGTACTCAATATTTAGCAATTAACAAATAATACTCTAATCATATTCCCTCAAGCCAAAGTTAGATCAAACACTTACCTCAAATGCTCCAAACTCAACTCAAGCCTCTAGTATAGCTTTACCCTTCGAATTCACCACAAAACCGCTCAAATATAGTCACAAATTACTTGAATGTATCAACAAATGCTAATTGAATCAATCTGAATGCATGAAAATAAATTTTCCAAAGTTTTACTCAAAATTTCCCAAAACGCCCCTAGATCCACATGGTCAAAACCCGAGGTTTGAACTAAAACCCGGTTACCCATTCCCCCACTAGGTCATATCTATGATTTTTTTTGAAATCGGACCTCAAATTGAGGTTCAAATCCCCAATTTTAAGAAAACCTAGGTTCTATCCAAAATCCCCATTTTCACCCATGGAAATCCTTGATTTTAAGATAAAAACATGTTTAATGATGTTAGAGATTGAAGAAATTAAGTAAAAGTTGACTTACAAATGATTTGGAAGAAGTTTTGTGCTTGAAAAATCGCCTATGGAGTTTGTGTTTTGAAAGAATGAAGAAAATGGGTTTAAAATTCGTCTAAGTATGAAATTGTCGGGCCTCAGTTATCGGAATTGCGAACTGCGAGATATTAGTTCGCATTTGCGAACACTGGGCCTCAATGCAGACTTCGCATTTGTGATAGTTGACGTCGCATTTGCGATTGGGCGGCCCTTGCATTTGCAACTGGGCAGCCCTCGCATTTGCGGACAAGTTGTCGCATTTGCGACCCAAGCAGAGATCCTCCCTTCTCGCATTTGCGATGGAGGATTCGCATTTGCGAGAAATCCTTCGCAAATGTGAAGACACCAGACCTGACCTGCAACTATTTTTCCAAAGTTCAAAAATGCAACTCGACACTTATCCAAAACTCACCCGAGCCCTCGGGGCTCCAAACTAAAGATGTACACAACCTCAAAAACATCCTACGGACTTACTCGTGCGATCAAATCGCCAAAATAACATCGTTTACATAGAATCAAGCCTCAAAACACATGATTTTTGTTTCAACTTTCACAAAACTCAAATTTCCCATTTTAAGTCTGAAACACGTCAAATGACGTCCGTTTTCAACCAAACTTTACAGAAAGCGCTTAACACATATTTAAGACTTGTACCGAGCGTCGGAACCAAAATACGAACCTGATACCATAGTCTTCTGGTCAATTTTCATTTCAAAATTCCATATAAATTCCAGAAAAACAATTTTACACAAAAATTCATTTCTCGGGCTTGGTGTCACGACCCAAAATCCACTAAGGGTCGTGGTGGCGCTGGACATCTCTGTCAGGCCAGCCAGCTAAATTATCAATTAATTCCTCTTTTAATACTTTAGAAAATCTAAGGTTTTTCCTTCCATTTTCATAAATAAAAGTTCACAACTTGAATTCAAATTTAAATAATAACAATTAGTACAAACCCGTTGAAACACATCCCAGAAACCCGGTGTCACAAGTGCATGAGAAACTATCGATATGGAAAAAAATAAAAATACATCATATGTCTGAAATACAGTGGACATGGAATAAATAATAAGAAAGCAGTGGAAGAAACTACACTAGCTTCGGGTCGTCTTGAACAATGCAGCTCATCTAGTCCCAGAGTCATCCATGTTGCCACGCCTAGTAGGTTGCTAGAGGTGTACATACCTGCGCAACAAAAATGCACAGAAGTGTAGTATGAGTACATAATCAACGTGTACTCAGTGAGTATCCCGCCTAATCCCGAAAGAGTAGAGACGAGATGGCCAACTCCGACACTCACTAGAGGTCAATTAACAATATTCTATAAGTGCGAGGATAATCATGGATTTGTATAGACGTTCTGATTATGAAGCCAGAAAAACAGGTAAACACCTTCAACAATAAATCAAGGGCTTCTAAAGTCTGTTCTTTAATATCTTATCAGTTTATCTCAAGCCACGTAGGGCCAATTCCACATTTACAATTTTCAAGTAACGGGTAAACATGCGCAAATCATGCCGAGGTCGACGGCCCGCTCCAACAGAAATGTAAATTGTGCACTGCCGAGGGTCGAGCGGCACGAACCATAGATGCATCTATTATCACCAAGGCGTTCGGCTCGTTCCATAATTAAACACATATCCTGCTCGCGAATCATCCATGCGATGCAGGCACACATAAAGTACATGCTCAATCAGTCAAATAAGAACTTATCGGGGAATATTTATTCAAATAAAACCAATTCTCCTTTAACAAATTTAAGAAATGAAGCTTAATCCCTTTGAAATTCATTTACCAATTTAATGTGATTTAGGCAGTTCAAACCATAAATGGGTTCATAATTAATCCACGTGCAACATGGTTTTGGGTCCTAACTACCCGAACAATAGCATAATAGTAGCTACGCACGGACTCTCATCAGCTCGTGCGTACGTATCCCCCACAAATAAGAGCACATAATCAATTACTTCACCTATGGGTTAAATTCCCCCTCACAAGATTAGAAAGGAGACCCATCTCGCTCTGAAGATCCACAACCGGCATTCTACATTCTTCCGAAGACTTTTACCAACACACAATGCTCCAAAACTAGCCAACGATAATACAAATCCATTAATATATGCTAAATTTTACTTACAACCCAATTTATAACAATTCCTAAGAACAAAAAGTTAACCAAAATGCCCTCTGCCCCACGTAACCGGAATTCAAAATTTCTCGAAGGTAAAGATTACCCATAACCTTAGGAACTCAAATACATAATTTTCTCTTAATTCCATACTCGAAATCGTGGTTAAAATGCAAGATTATAACTTTCTAGGTTTTCAACCAAAACCCCCAATATTTACTCTAATTTCCATGCTTAAATCCATATATAATTGGTATATTTAACTCAAAAATGATAGGGATAACTTACCTTAATCATTGACGACAAAATCCCCTCTTGAAGCTCCCCAAAAATCGCCCATGCCATGAAGAAATATGATAGAAACGGCCAATCTTCGACTTTAAAATGACAGTCTGCCTCCAGGGATTTCCACTTATGCGGAAAAATCCCACTTCCGCGATCCCGCTTTCGCGGAAAATAATCCGCTTCTGCGGTCCCTAAGCCCCAGCCAAATTTTCGCTTCAGCGGAAACCAAACCACATCAGCGGTTCCGCTTAAGCGGTTCCGCTTAAGCGGTTCAAAAGCCGCTTCTGCGGCTCCTCCCCAAGCCGTCCTTTCCCGCTTCTGCAACCATTCCTCCGCAGATGCGATCCCACTTCTGCGGAACCTTGACCGCATCTGCGGTCCTCAAGCCTTAGTCCAAAACCGCTTCCGCCGCCCCCCGTTCGCTTCTGCGGTCAACCAACCGCAGAAGCGAAAATACCAGCAACCAGATGCCTTCAGCTCCCTTCAAACTCCAATTTCGATCTGTTAGCCACTCGGAATCCACCCGAGGCCCCCGGCACCCCAACCAATCACACAAACCAATCCCAAAACACATTACGGACTTTCTCGAGGCTTCAAATTACATCAAACAACACTAAAATCATAAGTTGCACCTCGATTCAAGCTCTATGAACTTTAAAACTTCAAACTTCTATTTCTGATGCTTAAACCTATTAAATCACGTCCGATTAAACTCAAATTTTGCACACAAGTTATATTTGACATTACGGACCTACTCCAACTTCCAGAATTGGATTCCGACCCCGATATCAAAAAGTCAACCTCCGGTCAAACTTCTGAAAAACCTTCAAATTTCTATCTTTAGCCAAATGGCTCCAAAATGACCTACGGACCTCCGATTTCCATTTCGATCGCGCCCCCAAATCCAGAATTACTATACGGAGCTATTCAAAGTCTCGAAATCCCAAACGAACATTGATAACACCGAAATTCACTTCAAACCAAACTTATGAAATTCCTTCTAAAATACTAACTTCCATAATAGGCACCAAAATGCTCCCGGGTTATTCAAAACCCGATCCGGGCATACGCCCAAGTCCAAAATCATCACAAAAACTTGCTAGAACCTTCAGATCCTGATTTCGAAGTCGTTTACTCAAAATTCCAATCCTAGTTCATTCTTTCAACTTTAAGCTTCTCAAATGGAAATTTTCATTTAAATTTAGCTCCGATCTTCCTGAATTTAAATTCCGACCATGCGAACAAGTCATAATACTTGAAATGAAGTTGTTCATGGCCTCCGACTACTGAACGGAGCGCTGGTACTCAAAACGACCGGTCGGATCGTTACATTCCCTCCCACTTAAACATACGTTCGTCCTCGAACATGCTGAGAACTATACGGAAGTAGTCTGAAATCACTGTTTAGCACCTCATGCACCTGTCTGTGCTACCACAACTTAGCTGATCACATTAGCTCGATAACTTCTAAAGATATTCCCTTTTATTCAAACAAATAAGCCTTAGAGCCCAATCCCAACATCCGGAATTCTATTCCAGGCCTGTTTCCAACATAAGATCACCGTATCAATTACTGTACACTGTACTCAAACATGACTGCATAACTCTGCTAAATTCACACTTTGCATCACTTTACCCATAAGACCACAATAACATTTCTGTTTGAACTAATCGAAATTCCACGAATCTGATGCTCCAATTGCACCTCCTGACCTACATGGGTCTTGCTCAACCTTTACAACACCGACACGGAAGAAGTTGTCACACCACCTTTTTTGCTACACCCGTGAAGGGTATAAGAAAAGGAGTTTTTCCAATTAAAGGACAACTGAAAAAGGATTTTTTATTAAGAGATTCAGAGTCGCCACTTGGGAGATTTATGGTGTCCCAATTCAACGGTCTGAATCCCGAATCGAGGAAAGGATTTGACTCTCTATTAGAGTCGCGAACCAGAAATCCGGGTAAGGAATTCTGTTAACCCGGGAGAAGGGGTTAGGCACTCCCGAGTTCCGTGGTTCTAGCACGGTCGCTCAACTGCTATATTTGGCTAAAATCTAATTTTAATACATGTTAAACCTATAGCGCAATTTTAGAATTATTTACCGCTTTTAGTCAATTATTAAGAAAGTGTACGTCGTTTAAGAACATATTTTTGGATCACGTCACATGAAATGCACCCGGATCCTCGACACATTCTTATTCAACATTTTGGGATTTGGATTTGGGTCGCATGAAATGCACACCCGTACTTAAGAAGGTAAAATTATTAAAAGCGCGCCTAAAGCGGCTAGCATATTATTATGTTTGCTA
Source organism: Nicotiana glauca (assembly GCA_026770625.1). Taxonomy (NCBI): domain Eukaryota; kingdom Viridiplantae; phylum Streptophyta; class Magnoliopsida; order Solanales; family Solanaceae; genus Nicotiana; species Nicotiana glauca. The sequence goes on along the minus strand of MU688396.1, from coordinate 5,820 downwards.
GAGGCCGTGAAATTCACTAAACGCCACGCCCGGATTCTAAGTATTTTTAATATAAATATTTATCGAGGGCCCCGCAATTTATGCGATACTATTTGGCGAGACTCGTCTCATTTTATTAATTAAAGGGCAAACCTAAAGAAACTATGATTTTCTATATTTTTGTCTCTAGTAATGAAGAAAAAGTCCTAATTGATCAATATTATAAATTTCGGGCCTCGAGTTCAAGTCCGGATTCAAACACAAGGGGGAACCTCTTAATTTGAACCCGCTACCTAACTCAAAGCCCAAACTTGTTACAAAATCAATCTCACTAACCTAGGTGTGAATGCAAACCCTCAACAATTTCTTTTGGGCTTCAAGCGTGGCCCAGAAAGAAAGACCGCACAGTCAATTTCAAATTGGACCTTGCACGAATGAATGCAGGCCCAAACTTAGTAATTTGGACTTAGCGATTTGCAACTGGGTGACTTATTTCGAACTTATTTAAATTATTTCACACCAATCAGATTTGATTTCAATTCCCAAGTTCAGCTCCCCTTATCTATTCATCCAGTAGTTAAATTTCATTTATCACTAAAAGTGCTAGAACTGGAAAACATTGCTTGAAATGAGCAAACCAATCGTGAATTTAGATGTCCTGTGTATCTATTGAACAATTCAATTATATAATTCAATCATCACCTTCAAATCTTAACTAATGTTACTATTTAGAATTTCTGGCAATGTACCAGTTTCAGCTACACGTAATCATGCTAACAGTCCAACTCCAAAGCACGATAACTCAATTCAACCTTTGAATCAATAAGCAACATTCGAATTCAACTGAGTGGAAGAGGAAAGATAGGAGAGATCTGAGAATAAGCCTGCCTAAACTAATCTATTGGATCAAAATAAGCAAAATTTATTAACTGACAGCCATTGTTTATGTTAGTACAAATCAATGCATATCAGTTAACACATCTAACTATCTATCAACACACATAGAATATGAACATGAGATCTCTGTTTCAACAGCTACACCAAGGTAATTTTGAGATATGTACCTGGAATATGAAATAACAAGAGAGAAGAGAGGAGGTCAGCAACATCAAAAGTAACAACAGCAATTTGGAGTTCAAATAGCAACAAACACAACCAATTTCAACCCAGAAATAACTCAGGGGTCCAGAACTATTTTAAATCAGACGAGGCTAATATAGCAACCCACAAACAGCACTAAAATGACCAGAAAATGACCCAGCAATGAACACAATCAACAAATAACCAACAGTCAACTTCAAACTAATCAGATCCCATGCTTAACAGACTCGATTTAAATCTCTACATTGAATAGAAATAGTAGACTTCAGATTACTCTTCAATCCAAAGTAAGCTAGAATGTCGATTGAGAGGCTGAAATTCGAGAATGACCTAAAGGAGAAGCCATGAAACAGTATTTTTTGATTTTTCTCTCATATTTTCTTTGTTTTTGGATTTTTTTTTTTTTGAAAGAAAAACTAAGATCTAAAAGGAGCTTTGACCTGAATTTGAATTTCAGATCTGTGGAGCTAAGGAGATTATGGGGGGAATTCTTTTTGGGTTCAAAACTTGCCAATGAAGGTATTAGAGGCTGCCTTATATAGGCAAAATAAGGGCAGCCTTCAGATTTTCAGTTTTAGCTTTTAGTCCCTTAACTATTAACTTGCTGGTCAAGTTAGACCCATTATTTACTTTTAAACCCCTTACTAGAAGCTTCTGGAAGTTTCAGGTTCAGTTATTAAAATATTTCCTTAAGCTGAAGCCCTGAATTACCCTTGCTTTAATCCAAAATTACCAAACCTATGTTTACTAACCACCAGTCCCTTTTTACCTAGTTAGAATCTAACTATAGTTAAACTAACTACTCTAATTTCGGCTATAACCAAGTCAACTTAAACTAAACCTAACAAACTAATTAAAGCTAAATACTAAATTGATGTAAGAACAACATCAGCAGAAAACATAAACCCAATAAAGCCAACAGGAATCAAACACACTGAAATACACAAACGAAATCGACAATTCAGAAATGAAGCTATATTGTAGCAAAAATGAGCAACCATAGAATTAATGAAATTAAAACTAACCCTAAAAAAACTAAGGGAAATCAGTGGCACATATAATGAAATTAAACACCCTGATCACAAAAATAAAAATAAAAGAATAAAATCATGAACCAAAGAGCACAGGAAAGAGAATAAACAGTAGGACTACCTCGAACTCGAATCCGGTGGCCTTTCTCGAAAAATTTCAGACTATAATTATCCCTAATTAAGTGTTTCCTCAAATTAAGGGTTGTTATAGCCCGGACACTCCGTATCTCCAATTTGTAAGAATTAGGGTTCCTATCCCCAATTTCGATCTGAAATTGAGGTATTTGAAGAGGGTTTGAAAGCAAAGGGTTGTAGATTTGGGATAAATGAGTTGTGGTGTTCAAGGGGTGTGGATTTGGGATCGTTTGGGGTGAATCAGTGATGGGCCACCATTTTCTATTTAAAATTCGAGACATTTGGCTATGATTTGAGGAAAAGGAGTTTTAGATTTGGAAAGGGGAAGAGGAGAAAAGGCTATGGTGTGATTTTGGGGAGGTTTGGAGAATCACCGCCGGCGAAGGCGATTTTCGGCCGGCGGCGGGGGGTGGGGGACAGCGGAGATGTAGTGGACTGATGGTGGGCGGCGGTAGGTGACGGAGAGGTGACGGGGGTACGAGGAATGAGGGGTTTGTCTCTAGGATTTTTTTAAGAAAATCTGACATTTTTATTTAGAAACCAAAGTTGTCTCAGGGCTGTTAGATCTCAAGGAATGGAGGGCTCAGATTGATTTACCATAAAACGACGTGGTAACATCCCCATACTACGTCGTTTCAATGGTCTGAGGGATGGGGCATTTGGACCGGGTTGGGGGACGCGGGTTTGGGCTGGAACGGGTGGATTCTTGGTTTGGGCCGGTGGAATTAATCAAAATTTGGCCCAGATTGGGTTTCTAATGAAGATCACTCTTTTTTAATTTGTTTTCTTATTTTTCACTTCTCTTTTTCTTGTTTTATATTTATATCTTTTTTTATTTTTTTTTGTTAACACGACAAATAAACATAAAATCAAAGACCAAATTGACTCTAATATGATATTATTTAATTCCCGCACTTAACTAATTTCTAATTTTACACTAAGATTAAAATAAATTTCACAAATTAAAAATAAAAGTGCAAAGAACCATTTTTGTCATTTTCTTTATATGTAAATAATTTTACTACTAATCAATACTAAAAATATGAAATTAACTCCCAAACAAATGCCAAATGTATTTTTGTATTTTTCATATGAATTAAAATGCACAAATAAAATGCAACAATTACCATAAAAATTCACAAAAATTGTAAAATAATAGAAAAATCATTTTGTTTGAATTTTTGGAAATAATTCATATATAGGGCAAAAATCACGTGCTCACAGAAGAGAGGTGCCAAAAATTATAATCAACTGTTGAATCAACAAATTATTGGATCTATTCCCCTGACATCAGTCATTGCCTCTTTCTGAACCACCTAATGGTCTTAGCTCCTTAATTCACTTCACATAATCCAATTGCATTAGTCCTAAGTCCAATAATCTCGTCTCACCCAGTACGAACTGCTCAGGTAATACGCCACTCTGAATGCGATCACAATCTCATATGACACCACAATGTGCCAATAGGCCACCAATCCGAACACAACACCAACAGGAAATCGAACTCTGGAAGGAATTAACTAACCCCCGCACTAGTACGGACCTTCCTTAGAAGATAGGAAGCAAAACACACAAAAACAACAACATACAGAGGATCCGACTCGACATCACACTGTTGCGGCGTGCAACCCGATCCAAATAACATACTTATGGCGGCGTGCCACCCGATCCAAATAACATACCCATGGCGGCGTGCCACCCGATCCACACATAGATCTCACATAAGGAGATACACATCGAGCTAAATTGCTCACCACATCAAAAATATCGAATATCGGTCATAAACATGCTGAGGTGCATAATACCATCCCTGAGGAGACATATAGCGCTATAGGCTATAAAACTCAAGCACAACTGAGGTGCGATACATGATCTGAATCTCAAGAGCCATCCTGCTCATATAACATCACCGCTACATGGAACCTCAACACATAAGGAATTTACCAAGCCGTTTCACAACTCATGCGGTGCAATACATCACTACCTGGAATAGCTGATGACAAAATAACACCCCGATTGTTCCCCCATAGGGAACGCTCGCTGAAACGAACACAAAACTGGCATAATATAAAGTCATGTTCACATATAATCAATCCACTGATCTCACGCCGATTTCTGATTGCACCAACATGGCTAATAACCTTTCAAAGATTCATAGTAACTCATTCTTCCTCATAACATATATGAACAACCATTATAACCGGAGCAGCCTCCTCCGTTCATATCCCAATAAACAAAGTGCCCTCCAGGTCTAAATTCTCACATTAATAATATTACCACAATCCTCATACTTGGTTTAAATCTTTAATCAATCGAGTGACTACATGTCCCACTTATGCAATCTTCCTGAGGGACACACTCCCACAATCTCCCGAAATAAACAGCGGGTTCGCACCCCTGAATCACCACCCGCACTAACACCGAAAAGCGATCAAGAATCCTTAACCAGGATGCAAGCCTCTTTCATAACACATCAATCGCAGGTGACGCTGAAGACAATACCAATTTACCTTAATCATTCAACCTTTTCCTTGCTCATCCGAGCCCGTGACATCCTTACCAGCACCAAACTGCAACCTTGATCCTTACCCCGAATTTCCATGCTACTCACTGCATCCAACGTGCCAATATACGATAGGACACAATTTTCATCATACTCCGGATTCATTAATATTTTCACATTTCATCTTATAAAAAACCTTGCACTTAACTCACTTCAAGAGAATCATAGAAATACACAAGTGATTTCCCATAATCGTAGAATACGCAAATCTGCAAGTAGTGGTCCAAACCACCATAGCCCTTCCGGAATCTGCTTCCACATAACAAGTCGCAACAGAAGAAAGCCCCTGATAAATCATCAATCACGGCGGCCGACAGGCCTCACAATTCATACACGTAACTTGATCTCGCGGACCGAACTGATCACTGGCCCCAATATGCCAATTTCAACTATGGCTAATCAATCCCTTTCCCTCCAATTTATCCTTGATTGCCTTGGAAATAATACTAATTCTCTTCAACGTATAACATACTCCATCTACACTCACCCCTAGTGACCTTGAATTGCTAGACCATGCCATCTCAAATCTCATGAACTATCTCACATTTCTCAAATGCTACACCACAAGGTAACGCATCATAGAACGTTCTGGGCACCTTCTCATAAGATGCTACAAAGCTTGATTATTAGTTGTACTCGTAGGCTCGAAATCATTGGGCACCATACTTTAACTTCTGAATTCAATAGGACCATTATAGAGAGCCACCCGCTCTGACTTGGTCCCAAATATAATTCACTCCATAAATCTTATAACACATGAATACTCTCTCGGCAAAGCACCCGGCGAAATCACTCTCTCAGAAACCTGTATCTATACCAGGCATAAATCTTGAACCTTTTTCCAAGTCCGAACATGAGCCAATAAGGCCAACCATCGCATGCCTCCAACAATTCATTTGCTCGAATTACCACTGTCACACCTCCTTTTGGCGCTATCGCACCCCGCGAAGGGCGTGGTAAAGGGGGTTTTTCCAATTAAAGGACAATCGAAACGGGATTTATTATTAAGAT
>MDKF010270248.1:0-12186 GCA_026770625.1 Nicotiana glauca | reverse complement strand
ATATATATATATGCTACAAAACTTTATGTTAAAGGATTAATCAATTGCTTTAGTACTTTGCAAGTTGCTACTTAGTGGAATTCAAAAGTGATCAGTGATCACCACTAATCACTATGTTTAAAATGATTCCTAATTACTCCAAGCGTCTTGTCATTGTGTGTCTATATGTTTAAGTAGAAAACTATAAATTAACAATAAATGTTCTCTCCCCATCCCAAAATTTATGGTTTAATTGAGATAATGGAGTTTGAGTGTATTCTTATACAGAATTTCGAAGAGATAAGTTAAAGTAATCCTCTCTCCGTTTTAATTTATGTGAACCCATTTGACTTGACATGAAGTTTAAGAAAAGAGAGAAATTTTTTGAACTTGTGGTGTAAAATGAAGCACATATATTTTGTGTGGCTATAAATCATTGCATAAAGGTAAATTGTTTCCAAATAGGGAAAGAGGTCATTCTTTTTGGCACGGACTAAAAAGGAAATAGGTTCACATAAATTGAAACGAAAGGAGCAGTTGAAAAATGTAAAAAAGTATTTGAATATTTTATACGGAAAAGGTCCAAATACCTCATAAACTTTACGATAAGGTCTATATATAACCCTCGTTAAAAGTTTGGCTTATATCCAACCTTATCATTACACTATTGGCCTGGATACCCCCTTTGTTTTAAACGGAGAAAATACCTCCCTGAACTTTACGATGAGGTCTATATATAACCCTCGTTTTTTTAGCAAAATATTTTTTTTGTAAAAACTTAAATGTAAAAACTTGAAAAAAAAATGTAAAAACAGAGGAATTAGAACATTTTCGGTTTTCAACAAAATATTTTCGTTTTTTAAAAACTGAATAAAATATTTTCAACAAATTATTTTTGCTTTTGAAAAATATTTTTTTTCTTCATTTTTCAGTTTTTTTAAAGATTTTTTTTGTAAAAATTGGAAAAATAATTTTTTTAAAAACAGAAAAAAAATCGCAAAATATTGCAAAAATCGTTTTTTTAACAAAATATTTTTTTTGTAAAAACTGAAAAAAAAATGTAAAAACAGAGGAATTAGAGAATTTTCAGTTTTAAACAAAATATTTTTCATTTTTTAAAAACAGAATAAAACATTTTTAACAAATTATTTTTGCTTTTGAAAAATATTTTTCTTCTTCATTTTTCAGTTTTTTTAAAGATTTTTTTTGTAAAAACTGGAAAAATAATTTTTTTAAAAACAGAAAAAAAATCGCAAAATATTGCAAAAATTATTTTTTTAACAAAATATTTTTTTTGTAAAAACATATTTGTAAAAACTGAAGAAAAAAAAAAGTAAAAACAGAGGAATTAGAGCATTTTCAGTTTTTAACAAAATATTTTCGTTTTTTAAAAACTGAATAAAATATTTTCAATAAATTATTTTCGCTTTTGAAAAATATTTTTTTTCTTCATTGTTCAGTTTTTTTTAAAGATTTTTTTTGTAAAAACTAGAAAAACAAATTTGTAAAAACTGGTTTTTGTTGTTGTAAAAACAGAAAAAAAATTGTTTTTTAACAACTGAAGAAATTATTTTCAACAAAATATTTTCAATTTTTACAAATATGTTTTTACAAAAAAAATTATTTTGTTAAAAAAATGAGGGTTATATATAGACCTTATCATAAAGTCCAGGGAGGTATTTGGCTCCGTTTAAAACAAAGGGGGTATCCGGGCCAATAGTGTAAAGCAAAGTTGGACATGGGCCAAACTTTTAACGAAAGTTATATATAGACCTTATCGTAAAAGTCTAGGGAGGTATTTGGACATTTTCCGTATTTTATATTTAAGTTAAAATAATATAAATAAGTATTTCCAGATTTTTATGAATGTCCTATATTTTAAAGTAGGTCGATTAATACATTTTTGTCCATCCTAATTAGATTTTTAGCTTGTATGGCCATCCTAATCAAAAGTATCTTTTTTAAATTAATAAAGTTTTTCTTTAAGGAGTTGAGGTGTTTGACCAATTATTTTTTTGGAAAAAAATAAGTACTTGAGCAGAAGCAAAAGTTGCTTTTCAGAAGCTGGAAAAAGTTATTTTTTCCTGAAAGAGAAATTTTAAATAAATATTTTTCTTGATAAAAATACCTTTAGAAAAAAAATTTATATACCAAAATAAACTACTTAATTTAACCTAACATTTAAGTTATTCTAATAAAAATCTTTTTAAGCGATATTTTAATATATTTAAATAATCTTGAAATAATAAAGTAATTTTTAATTTTATTTTTATATTTTACTTAAATAAAAACAAAAAATTTAATTATAGTCTTTCGCAATAAATATTTAAAACTATTTATCTTATTAAATAATATTAGCAGCTAAGTAAAATTATTCATTGAGCATTCAAAAGCACCTTTTGAAAAGCTTGACAAGATACAATTAGTGCAAAAGTGCTTCTTTATAAATTAATTAGCAAAACACAAATTACTTTCTACAAAAGACTTTTTTGAAGAGCACTCCTAAAAGAATATTTTTAAAATAAGTAAATTTTAGAGGTTCTGTCAAACATGCTAGTAAAATGTTAACTATGATAAGTAACAGTAAATACAGTGCAAATTTAAAAGGGATAAAATGAGGAAGTAATTTCACGTATGGGATTAAGCTGAGTTTGTTGTTGTTGCAAAACGAGAAAGTACTGGTGGAAATGTAAAATGAAGAAATTAGTAATAAATTTAGAAACATTATTAGTAGTATATCTTAAATCTAAATTTTAGATTTTCCATAATGTATTAAGGAGTAAGGTGTGAAGCATTTAAGTCGAATTAAGCAAATGACAAAAGCAAGAAAAGGAAAGAGAAAAAACAGGTATAAAGGTGTATCAAAAAGCGTGGCGTCGTTACTTCCTTTAATCACATTTTCCAACTTCTTTGATTAAGAACTACTGATACTATAGCAATTATTGCAAGTAGTATTACTTTTTCTTCTTTAATTTCCTTCAATTTAAAACGTAACCTAATTTCAGATTAAAAACCAGGCCAAAGTTCCCAAGATTTGGGGTACGATAAAAGAGGGGAGTGGGGGACCAAATAAAAGAAGTAATCATAAACAGAGAGAAGAGAGAAAAAGACAATTGAGAAATGGTTTGGAAGAGATTTACCAGAAATTCAATCACTGCACTGATCAGATATATTTGATAAGTTGTGAAAAAAGCATCGGATAAGAAGCCACCAAGAAGTGCAAGTAAGAAGGAAGTGCCCATAAAATTAGTCACTGAATTTGCTGAATTGGATGGTGAAAAATGCATATATTCAGACAAGTACATCACCAAGTTGCTTGCATTTGCTAGATATGCCAAGTTCTCCAGCACCTCCACCCCTGGTACCATCAAACAGAAAATCCCAAATCAAAATTCATCAAAAACATAAACCCTACAAGACGTAGTAAAATCTTGAAAAAAAAAAATCTTTATTGTAAAGCCAAGTGAGAGTTTATGAAAGAAAATTAATCTAGATCATGAATAGTGTGGTCTAGAAATGGTTTACCTAAGACAAAGGATGCAGCAACCAAGCCTCCATGTCTATTGATGAGTGCCGGTTTATTTCTCCAATCTACATAGCCTTCCCAAGTAGTAGTAGTTAGTTTGCTTGAGCTCTCTATTTCCTGCAACACAACACAAACCATGTTAGTGTAACTAATTAAGTGGGGTGATGAATATATGAAGAAAAAGAAAGAAAAAACCCACCATCCTTAGCTTTTTCCTGCTGATTTTCCTATTGGTTTACTCTCAACTTACGTTGAATTATATATGAATGGGATTTTTGGATCAAGAAAGAGGAGTGATGAGAGGGTGATTTAAAGAGCTCTAAAGGGTGAAAAGACAGGAAAGATCAGTCCAATTTGAAGAGAATGGACTTGTACCCTTTGGAAAAAGATTAGAAAGCATTTGAAAATGCTAAGGCTAACACCTCCTCCCTTATATCAAAATTTGATGAATTTTTTATTTGTATTTTTTTTGTAACTATGACATAATATCTCTTTGGCAGTCAAGTTTTTCCCTCTTTTTGTAAGAAAGACCGAAAAAGAGAGGAGAGATTGATAAGATGTTACCTAAGATTAGGTTGCTTATAAAATACATAATAAATTTTCCATAAAAGAATGGAGAAGTGAGGAGTAAAGGAAAGAAGGGAAGAGACAATTAGGAGGTGGGTTTTTGTCTTGTATTGTTTGACCAATGACCTAAAGCAATAAATGTAAAGGTTGACAACTCCACCATCCCATGTTTGATATGTTTATCATAAATATATATTATATTATGGATGTTCATTTAGTACTCCGTCATAAATAAGTTTTCTGAAAAAACTTATTATTTCGGTACTCCGTTATGAATAAATATTACCTCCGGCAGAAGATTATCTATATCTGGTACAGTAGCAACTTACAAGTAACTTACAAGAAGTTTATACATCAGCTTGTAGTAGCAGCTTACACATCGGCTTGCAGTAGCAGCTTACAAGCAACTTACAAGCAGCTTACACAACAGCTTGCAGTAGCAGCTTACACAACAGCTTCATTTTTTCTATAAATAGAGGAGATTTCAGTTCATTATGTACATGAGTTTGAAAGTTGAATGATAAATCTCTCTCTCTCTCTACTTGTCTTTGATTTCTTTACTTTAAAGTCTTTATTTTATAACACGTTATCAGCACGAGACTCTGTCATTTTGAACACTTATTGCGAATTTAATTTCTATTTCAGTGTTCATCTCTGATGTAAGGCGACGCTCCTACGTCCGTGGTTAGATCTTGTTCACTCTGAGCATCATAAGGCAAGTTATATCCTTGAGGTGATGAGCTTTTCTCCGTGGCAATCGTGATGTGGATATCACTTACGTTTGGAGTGACTAAATTTGTGTAAAGTAATTTGAGCTTTTTGCTTATATTTGATTTAATATCTTTATCATCACTTGCTTGGTTATATGTTACGTATACAGTACCTATTTTGGTATTTATTTCATCCTTATTATCTTAATAAAGGATTATAAAATGGATAACATTGTTAGATCCACTTAAAATCCAGCAGAGTTTGCAAGAAATATATAACCACCGAAAGTGGTTATGTTTGTATATCTCATTGTAACTAAATTTTGTTAACCACCAGAAGTGGTATATGACTGTACCCATCAGAAGTGATAATTTAGGCTTTCTATGGTTACAATTGAAGATAAGCTAGAGAAAATTTCTGTATATTTCTTGCATGCATCGATTTGCTCCTGAAGTAGCATTATCTTAAAAGAGGTTGAAGCATCACACGATTTGGTGTGATTAGTGCACGTTCAGATAATTATGTTCCTTTCCCTAAAGGATGAGAACTTTTGACAAATATTAATTCATTTCCCAAAGTGAACGTGATAATATTAATGAAGCTCGTAAATATGAACGCGCTTTTGATGTGAATATATTACAATTAACCTCCAAAAGAGGTAATATGATTGAGGGAATATATACTCAATATTTCGTATTTTAAATTTGTTCCTGAAGAAGTAACACAATTGAAATTTTCTCCTGAAGAATGAAAATATTATGAAACTTTGTCTTTCTGTGCTTAAATAAATTAATAAGTTATTCAAAGTTATTTTTGAAGCACATTTTCATTCCCTGGAGTGGATGAAGAAATACCACAACTCACCTCCTGAAGAGGTAGAATAACAAAGAATATAATCTTATTTTGGTGGAATAAAGATTATTGTCGCACGTACCCGTTGTACATAAAATATCTTGGATAGTTTTATTAAATATCATTCCAAGGCTAAAGTATTCTTGTAGAATGCTTTCTACTACAACTACATTAATATGTTATGGTTAGTTATCGAGTTCCCCAAAGGAAATAACAACTCGTGTATCTTTTCCTGAAGGATATAATGACTATGTGGTTACCGCTTTGATATAAAATATTCAGATGTTAATGGCATTTATACCTGAAGGAGATATTTGTCAGTTGTCACAAAGTTGGTGATAAAAATACTGAAATTCTTAATTTCTTATATTTATAAATTTAGAATTATCTTTATAATATTCATTTGATTATGATTTTCTCTCATGAAACCAGGAGTTTTTGAGCAATATTTGATAGTACAAAATTTATCAAAGCTCTGAAGAGTTAACTATTTGTCTAAAAAGACACATGATACAAGTAGTGTCTGAATAATATTTGATTGTAACAAATAAATTGAAGGCTCCCGAAGAGCTTATATGCAAATTTGTCATTCATATTATATGATTATGGTCAAAACACATGTTGTAGTAAACTTGAAGTTTACTAATACAAATGGCAATCATACTGAGACTACAAATGATTGAAAGATTGAAAATCTTCATATTTTCAAAATCATAGGGGGTATATATGTGAGAAGTTACCCGCCTTATTCTTTATTTGTACTACATCATGTATCACAGTAAACCAGAAGTTTACTTATGCAAAAGCAGCTACAGTAAATGCGAAATTTACTTATACAAAAGCAATCACAGTAAATCAGAAGTTTACTAATGCAAAAGTTTGTGCCATAGTAAACCAGAAGTTTACTAAGAGATAGCACATGCCATGATAAACTTGAAGTTTTCATTTGCCATTTTTAAATGAGCTATTTTAGAATTCAGAGAAGCCTATACTGAAGAACTAGAAGATTCTTCAAGAATTCTCTTGTGCTGCATGTTCTCATAATAAATTGATTCTACCAGCTACAGTTGGGACTAAGACCCTTGATTCTGAAATATTCAAAAGGTGAATATGGGCCCATTAACCTGTCATGTGAACCACTAATAGATGCATATATAAGATGGTTACATGTATGTTTATTGTCAACCTGCAGTTTGACATTTGAGATTGTTTTTCTCAATTAAGAGCATAACTTTCAGATTATGAAATCAAGATAGTTCATCTTGCTAATGCTGATTTATGTCCAAGATGGTTTAGTATTGAATGCCTCCTACTAATGGCTAAGCCATTGCTTATGAGAACAAAGCTTCATGTGTTGGTCTAAGATTTTTTAAATTGCATATAGCAACACTTATATGCATCAGACCAACAATATATGATAAGTCCTCCCCTCACAATTGGTTTAGGATCAGAATCCAAATATTTTTATTATCTTTTGATGTGTGGTATATGATTAATTTCTCTACCACAATACACAAAGATATATTTTCCAAAGAAGATTGAGAATATATGTTAGGTTTCTAATATTTGGGGGTTGGACTAAACATTTGAAGAATATGCTATATGAATCGAATTATCATTAATATGATCCTCACTTAGAAGATAATTCAAGTCAAATGCCGGAAGCATTTGCTGATCCAAAATCAAATATCATATTTCAGCTGCAACTACTACTATTAAAATTTAAAGTCCCTGAAGGATAGACTTTACTGTTCGCATGAAGCGTGGTAGACCAATCGGTTCCAAAGGTTACAATACTTGAAAAATGATAAGGAACTAATGATCAAAATGATCATAATGGGGAGGAAATAAGCTCTAGAAGAGCCCACGACATAACATTTCATGAAACTCCAGAAGAAGTTCAGGTACATGAAAATAAATAAAGTAATGAGATCTCAACAAGTTATGTCACTTACGAACCGATACAAAGTGATCGTCGACGGTATATTTGATACAATATAGTGCACGATACTATGAAATATTATGAGGATCAGACCAGTAGTCCAGACACCTGAAGATGTCATGCCATTTAAATGCAAGACATAACCTATATGACACATTTGATTAAGTCTAAATGAAGATCCCTGAAGGATTTAAAATGCTTGAAGCATATAATTCAAAGTCTCATAAAATGTACTCGATCAAATTATAAAGTTCTTTGTACGATTTAAAGCAATCTGGGCGTATATGGTTTTATCGCCTCAGTGAATATTTGCTGAAAGAAAGCTATATATATATATATATATATATATATATATATGATATTTGTCCATGTATTTAGAATTTGTTATACTTGCTGTTTATGTTGATGGCATAAATCTTGTTGGAACTCCATAAGACCTCAAAAAGACAATTGAATATATTAAGAAAGAATTTGAGATGGAAGATCTTGGAAGGACAAAACTTTGTCTTGGTCTGCAAATTGAACATTTAGCAGACGAGATCTTTATCCATCAATATGCTTATACATCAAGAGTCTTAAAATGCTTTTCCATGAATAAAGCGCACCCATTGAGAACTTGAAGTGGATAAGGATTAGTTTCGACCTACAGAAGAGGATGAGGAACTCCTTGGTCTCGAAGTACCCTATTTCAGTGTAATTGGTGCACTAATGTATCTTGCTAATGCTACAAGGTCTGACATAACATTTTCTGTTAATTTACTAGCAAGATATAGTTCTTCTCCTACACGGATTAAGGATCCGTCCTTACCTCTTGAAGAGAATGATGAACTCCTTGGTCCAGATATACCCAAGTCTCTGCACTGTACTCTTTTTCCCTTGCTCAGATTTTTTTTCACAGGATTTTTTCTGGTAAGGTTTTTAATGAGGCAGCTTGCAATGTATATTATTAGTGTACTCTTTTTCCTTGATTAGGATTTTTTCCACGAGGTTTTTCCTGGTAAGGTTTTAACGAGACACATAATAATGAACATCCAAGGAGGAGTGTTTTGAAAATATTTTTGTGGATATCTATTTATTACTCCACTATAGATAATCTTCCTGAAGAAGACTATCCATTTAGTACTCCATTGAAGTTTTCTACAAGCAGCTGATGCAGGGAGGTTGCAAGCAACTCAATGAAATGACTTGTAGCAGCTTCTTGGTTTGATGAGATTAATGTTAATCGATCTGAAATAGTGATGGGTAATATTTTCTATGAATTCAACTTTTGAAGATGATATACAAGATTGGAATCGGAGACTCGAATAATTGAAACAAAGTTTTCATCAGGGGGAGTAAAATACGCGATGCACTCTTTTTTCCTTACTAAGGTTTTTTTCCCACGGGGTTTTCCTTATAAGGTTTTTAATGAGGCACCTAGCAATGCGTATTACTAAATATGTGTTCTCTTTTTCCTTCACTAGGATTTTTTTCCCACGAGGTTTTTCCTAGTAAAGCTTTAATGAGGCACATTATCTTTTAATGAATATCCAGGGGGGGTGTTATATATATATATATATATATATATATATATATTATGGATGTTCATTTAGTACTCCGTCATAAATAAGCTTCCTAAAGAAGCTTATCATTTCGGTACTCCGTTATGGATAAATATTACCCCCGACAGAAGATTATCTATATCTGGTACAGTAGCAGCTTACAAGTAACTTACACAACAGCTTGCAGTAGCAGCTTACACAGCAGCTTGCAGTAGCAGCTTACAAGCAACTTACAAGCAGCTTACACAGCAGCTTGCAGTAGCAGCTTACACAGCAACTTGCAGTAGCAGCTTACACAACAGCTTCCTTTCTTCTATAAATAGAGGAGATTTCAGTTCATTATGTACATGAGTTTGAAAGTTGAATGATAAATCTCTCTCTCTACTTATCTTTGATTTCTTTACTTTAAAGTCTTTATTTTATAATAATGTTCTTTTTTTCTTCTTTATACTTCTGTCTTTCTTTATCTCCTTAATTTTTAGCTTTCTTTTTATTTTATTTTTAAATTACCCTTGCTTTACTAATAAATATGTATGAAATTATGAAGAATTGATTCCATTAAACCTGAATACACGCGTTGCAATGGGATTCTTCATGATGGAGTTTAGGCTTATCCCATGGGAATCCATGTGCTGCTTTGTAATAAACAATGAGACCTAATACGAACTTGCTCATATAGTTACATCTAGGAGTGTTCATGGTTCAGTTTGGTCGGTGTTTGATTAAAATTAAAATCAAACCAATTTAATCGGTTTTTAAAATTTTAAAATCAAAACCAAACCAAATTAAATATAAACCATCGGTTTGATTGTTGTTAGTTTGGTTCTGTTTGGTTCGGTTTTTCGGTTCTTAGTAAGCTAATGATAAGTTGATAATATTAAAATAACGCTAGACAACAATCTGAAAATAATTTGCCAAATTTATGCTTTTTATATTATTTCTTTGAGAACTGAAAGTTTATTTATATGTTTATATGAAAAAAGTGAACAAAAAATAAACTAAAAGTTTGCTTTCTCAAGCTTTAGCCATTGTTGTCTTGCAATTTGAATGTGCTTTCTTTACTCTTGTGGTGATCTTTTTTAACTCTTCTTTTAGGAAAAAGTATGTGCGGAAGGTTAGAGAATTAGAGTCTATTAATGAAAAGAAAATTGGTCGAATCCTATTGTTTTGGGCTTAGGTAATTTTTTAAGATATAATAGGATAAACCAAAATTCAAAATAACAATTAAAATTATTAACAAAAAGATATTATATTGTATATAAATAATTATTAAATTTTGTATATAATTAATCGGTTTGGTTCAATTTATTTTTCGATTTTTTAAAATAGAACCAAAACCAAATCAAATATTATCGGCTTTTAAAATTTAAAACCAAAACCAATCCAAATAAAAAAAAATCGGTTTGGTTCGATTTTTGGTTTGGATCGATTTTAGTCAAACCGTGAACACCCCTATTTACATCCCGTGTTTATATTAAGTTATATTAATAAAAGATATTAGATGAAAATATATTTATCAACTATCGCGAAATGATAGTAATTATATATAAGTGATATGTTTTTTCACGGTCTACTTGTTGCCTGTCATGAAATATGTCTCTTTTGATATCTGCATTCAAAAGGTTATTGATAATTTTAGTAAATTGTTCCAGGTTATTGATAATTTTAGTAAATTGTTCCATTTTTATTCAGATAAACAAAACCTTTTTTTGGGGGGTTTTGGATTTTTGGTTTAGAGGATTGAACTACTCTCTCAGTTCACTTCTTGTCTACTATATTAATAATATATCTTTACTTTTATTGTCCACTATATTAAATCAAGAGAAAAATACTTTTTTTTACCCTTATTATTAATTACTTATTCCCAAAATTATTTCCTAAGACTTTTGAAAATGCTATCATTTATCACGATCCGGATTTCTCACCCTCGGGAGTCGTGATGGCGCATACTTGTGAAAACTATGCAAGCCGACACATTCACATATTATTATCTTTTTTAATTTATCCATAAGCAGTTACTAGTTAACAAATAATGACAATGGAATATTAATAATAAAAGCAATGCGGAAGATGAAATCTGATATTTAACTTAATACAAATTGCGGAAGTCGAAATACAGCTCTACCCGTAATTTGGTGTCACATTGTCACGGACTATCGACGAATACTAGAAATAAGGTCTGAATAGAAATACACGAGTCTTTCTCTGAATAAGTAAAAATAGAAAGGAAATGATAGAAGGGGACACGAAGGCCTGCGGACGCCTACAGGACTATCTCGGGTCTCCTATGGACTGACGGCAATAACCCCTAGCTAAGGTCTGTATGCTCTAGTAACGGTATCTGCATAAAAGAGTCAGAGTATAGTATCAACACAACCGACCCCATGTGCTAGCAAGTGTCGAGCCTAACCTCGGCAAAATAGTGACGAGGCTAGGACAGGACTACCACATAAACCTATGCAGTTATATCATATATAGCGAGTAATAACAACAGAACTAACAGTTAAAGTTGGGAAGGGAAACATGCTACGGGGGATAACATGTACAACATAATTTCAGTAAAGAAGCATAAAGTACACCAAAATTCAACTATGAGCAAGAGTAAGGAGAACAATACAAGTGCATGGCATCAACCTTCGTGTTTTTACTCTCGTTATCACCATAAGAATCAATATAATCGGCACGACATCAGGTGATTACCTCACATAATCGTGGCACGAAATTATCCTTCGTGCATTATCACTCATATCATGTACATCATTGTACATCGTGTAGCACGGCATCACCCTTCGTGATTTTAGCTTACAATATAAGCACGACATCAACCTTCGTTCATTAACACTCTCAAACTCATGCACGACATCACCCTTCGTGCTTTACCCTTTTCCTCACCAAAGCAACAATCACAATGCAATTTGGGCAAGGGAATCAACAATATCACAATAGAATCTGATCATGCCCAATTATGCCTTATAAAAAGGACTCTGCGGACGCTGCAAATATAACCCAAGTATTACGCTCGGGGTCGAATCCTCAGAGTGTTAACCTATCAACTACTATCTTCAGAT
>MU688388.1:217119-235000 GCA_026770625.1 Nicotiana glauca | reverse complement strand
TTCTGATCGAGTGCACTATCGGTGATTTCAGAGCTACACTTGGAGACTTGAGGTATGCATCTGCCGCGTCCGCAGATCCGAAGAGTCTCCTTCTACTCTCCCTTATAGTTAGTAGTTTCATTTCATGTGATCGGTTGTATAGACATTTCTAGATGTTAGAGCCATAACTTATATTCTTTTAGCCTGTGTTGCCCGTGAGTTTCCGGGTCTTGGAGGTTGTTATAGTATTTGAGTTGAAGTGTATGTGCCAGGCAGCACTCTATACATTTTCCTACGTTATTCGGTATTTGTTTATTGCTTTCGTAAAAGTTATTAAACTTCCGCAATGTGTTTGGCTTACCTAGTCGCAAAGACTGGTTGCCGTCATGACAGGTTCACGATTGGTGAACTAGGGTCGTGACACAATTGATGTAAGCTCATAAATGAAATCATCTTTGAAAAGTTTAAAAAGTTAGTTAATCATGTTAACGTGGAGTTTATGAATATTTAAGATCATCAATACCAAGTACCAAGAGGGTTTGAAGGCTTAGAAGCTAAAATAATTAAAGAAAATAAGTTTCATCGAAAGTCGACAAGTTGGAAATGTTATAACATATACTTATGGGGTGAGGCTAGGGTGCTTAACATTATAAGCAGATTATGTTATGAGTTATTTTATCGGATGATAGTCGTGCGTTATGTTTTGAAGTCAAGCGAGCTGTGGAACAAAAGTTGGAAAACGACATCACAAGTTACATTCATAAATGTGTTGAAACTTAGGTCAAGTGTAGCTGAGATTGTCTTCCAATATACTTAGAATTAGGGGATGATCTACCTACCGAATTGAATATATACGAGTCTAGTTTCTAACTCATTTAACCGTTTTTCAATATAACATCGGAGTATATGAGATATTCACGTTTTTTGAGACTGCGCAAGCAGCTCCTATGGGACGCACAAAGTCGATGTAAAACTCCAGCTTGTATTTAAGTTCATTTTAAATCATTTTACTCATTTTTCTCGTCTAAAATAGTTCCTAAAACCCCCTAAATTCTCTCCAATGATTCATCCATAATTATAGGGTGAAAACCTAAGATAAAAATACGAATCCAACGCTAGTAACCTCGTGGTGCTTGCTAGATCGTAGTTCTTCATCTTGTGGCTGTTTTGGAGGATTCTACAAAGTGAAGTAACCTTAGGTTCTGTGTTTTTCTTGTTGATTAAGGTAATATCAGTCCCTCCTTCATATATATTAGATTTTCAAGGCAAACTACAAGTGTTTACACACCAACTTGAACACCAAAAGTTGATTCAAGAAGAGAATACAACACCTATAGTGTTGTGGTGTCATTGAGGATAATCGTAGGTTGTGTTTGGCTAAAATTTTAAGTTGTTGCTACTGTCTAAGGTGATTATAACAGCCTACTAATTTTGCTTAAGCTTACTTGTATGATGGTTAATTTGTTAGGATGATAAACTACAAGATAATACTTGGATTAGCTTGAGATGTTGTTCTTGATGGATTGATTAGAAAGTTGCTCTTATGAACTTTAAGTGGCAGGAAATTATGGAAAATAAGTTGGCCATGACATTTTAGTATGATTGTGTTGTTTTACATGTCAATCTTGTTAAGGAAATTGGTAACTAGAAAAAGAAAATGGCTATAAAGCGCTTGGAAATCGTCGACAATGATATTATCTTGTGTTGGGCTATTTCGGGTAACTTTAACATTTATTACAAGGATGAAAATCCTTTAAAAGATATTAGTTATTATACTGAATATATTACCAAGTTCAAGAATGAATGATAATGGGGTTGAAGGGTACTGAAGGGATTCAATCCGAGCTTGCCGCTCGTCACGATATGTTGATGACTTGTTAATGATATATTTTGTACCCTACTATTGATGTTGGTCTTATTGTATTGCTCTGGTTTTTTGTTATTGGTATATGGTATTGGAGGAGGCCCTTGTTACAAGGGAGATACTGCCTAAATTTACATAAACGAGAACTAGCTTAAGTTACTGACTTAGCCTTTACTCAGCACTGATTTTGAATCTCCTTATTCTATAGTAGACTGAGTTGAGTTGTTTGAAGAGTTGCTTGGAAGCTATTAAGGACTCAACGAGGTTAAGGTATGTTAAGGCTAAACCTTCTATCAGTTTGGCATGATTCCGTAACTACATGAGTTTGATAACAAGGCATAAAGAGAAGTTCCTATTTCGTAAATTATGTACGTTATCCTAGTCTTATATGCTACAATATTCTCCCTTATTGGGACTTTATATTCAGTTAAATATTGTCTTCTTTTTGTCAAGAGATCAAAGGGTATATATATATACAGTATTACAGTATTTTCACCATCATCGAGCTATAATCGATGGGCAGGTCCCTATTAGGCAACATCTGATCAGATGGTAAGATATATACCAAGCCTACTGTGGTCGAGCTCCTATGAGTGAGCCCAAAATGGCCGAGATATAGATTCTAGTATTGTAACGACCCGATCGATTATTTTTAGCTTTTGCACTTTGATCGCCAATTCTCTAGCATGACTTGCCCCGTGTGATGTATTACGACTGATGTAAATCATTGGTTTTGGTTTTCACAGAAATCGGAATGAATTTGGAAGAATTGTTCTTAGTTGTAGCTTGAAATTTGAAAGGTTTGACCAATATTTGACTTATTTGTATATGATCTTGGATAGGAATTTTTATGATTTGATTAGCTCCATTAGGTGATTTGGGACTTGGGAGAGTAATCGGAATGCATTTTGGAAGTTCGTGGAAGGTTTAGGCTTGAATTGGCGAAAGTGAGATTTCGGCGTTTTTTGGTTGATAGGTGAGACTTTGATATAGAGGACGAAATGGAATTCCAAGAGTTGCAGTAGCTTCGTTGTGTCATTTGGGATGTGTGTGCAAAATTTCAGGTCATTCGGCTGTGGTTTGGTTGGGTTTTTGATCGAAAGCAAAATTTGAAAGTTTTTAGAAACTTAGGCTTGCATTCAATGTGTTTTGGGTAATTTGATGTTGTTTCAGGCGTTCCGAAGGTTGGAACAAGTTTAATGATGTTATGGGGTGTGTTGGCATGTTTGGTTGCTGTCCCATGAGGCTCGGATAAGTTTTGGAAGAGTTTCTGGAAGAGTTTTGTCGTTTTAAGCATAAGCATGTAATGATCCAAAGGTCCATTTTTTAGTTCCAAAGATCGAAATTTGATTTCAAGACTTCCAGAATTCTAATAATGAATTATAGGAGTTATCTGGAAAGTTTGGTCTAATTTTATCAAGTCGCAATTGGGTTTTTGACGCAAAACATGAGTTGATTGTTTAATGAGCAAAATGGTTATTGCACTAAGCAAATAAGCTCCAAATTGAGTTTTGATTGAAGGAATAGGTTTGTATTATTATTTTTGACTCATATGAATAAGAATTGTCGAATTCCAAGTTCGTATGATGGAGTTACAGCATTTTTAGTAAAATAAAAAGCTGCTGAAATTTTCTGGGCACTTGCTGGTATTTTCGCATATGCGGTGAACAGTACCACATCTGCGGTGAACAGTAATCCCGCATCTGTGGTGTACAGTACTGCAACTGCAGTGAACTATAAAATCGCACCTGCAGTGAACAGTACCGCAAATGCAAAAATTTCTGGACAGTGTATAATTCGAGCAGTCCGAGATTTTTCTCATTTTGGAGATCGGATTGAAGCGATTTTTCACCATATGGATTGGGGTAAGTGTTCTATATCCAAAAGTGATTATATTTAATGATTCCATGGTTATATTCATCAAGTATTAGTGAATCAAATGGAAGAAATTGGAGAAAATTTGTAAACTTTTCAAAAACGAAAAATTCTAGATTTGGAGGCCGAATTATTGTCGGATTTTGGTAAAATTTGTATGGTTGGACTCGTGGTTGGATGGGGTTTCATATTTTCTAACTTTTGCCGGGTTCCGAGATGTGGGCCCCACGGGCAAATTTTGAGTGTAATTTTGGATTTTTGATGGAAATTGTAGAACTTCATATGGAATTAATTCCTATAATTTTTATTAACTGAATCGAATCATTATGGCTAGATTCGAGGCATTTGGAGGTCGATTTGAGAGGCAAAGGCATTTTGGAGTGGGATTTTGCTCGAATTGAGGTGACTAATGATTGTAAATGATATTCTGAGGTTTTGAAACCCCGGATTTGCACATCGTAGTGCTATATTGAGGTGACTTGCACACCGAAAAGCGAGCGTGGGGTAGAGCACAGTTGGGGATTATAACTTGGTCCGTCCCGATTAATGAACTTACCGTGTATTTGACTAAAACTTACTTATTATCATCATGATTTAGGCTGATTGCCATATTTGGGCTTCGTGCCAATTATTTGCACCTTTCGGGGATTATTATCATTGTTTCCTCACTGTTTTGACTTATTACTTGAACTCAGTCATGTTGTTTTCCATTGTTTTACAGCTCAGCCATTTTTACTCAGTTTTGAGACTTAAATGATACTTCTAAAGGATGTTTTGGGCTGAAAACTACTATTTTACTAATACCGAGAGGCTTATGATGATTTTATCTGACTGAGTGAGGCCGAGGGCCTGTGTTGTGAGGATACTATGGGATCGGGCTACGCACCGCAACAGTATTATACTGATACTGATATGAGGCCGAAGGCCTAGATTTGATGCCACGAGATGGCTTGATATTGCGCTTGAGTCGTAAGGGGCCCCTCCCGGAGTCTGCACACCCCCAGTGAGCGCCGTCAATGAAATATATGGATCGGGCTGCACGCTGCAACGATATATGGATCGGGTTGCACGCCGCAGCGGTTACTATATGATACTGATCTATGTGTTTACTTTGATTCATTTGTCTGCCATTATCTGCTCTCTGTATTACTTCACGAGGTATTCACCTGATTGCCAAGCATTATCTGTTGAGTGAGTGTTGTGCCCGAGGGGCAGATTTCTGTGCTTATCTGCACTAATTGTTTTGCATCCATTTGTATAACTGTTGAAAAAGTCATTTTCAAAGGAGGTTTAAACTAAGCTAAGATGTTTTCTAAAGATTTCACAGCTTCGCTGCTTTTTCTCAAGGGGTTTTATACTACTTCTATACAGCATGATGATTTGCCTTACGTGATTTCTTACTGCTCAATTATTATTTACCTTTATTACTCAATGAGTTGGAGTACTCACTTTACTCCCTGCTCCTCGTGTGGAGATGAAAGTATTTGTTTTCCCCGGTAGCGGGTTTTGAGCTAATTGGAGGCTAAGTTATCGGAGTTCAGCGAGGTGACTGCCGGCGTTCGCAGCACCGCATTTCTTCCTTTTGTTTATCAGTCCTATTTTGTATATTTCAGACTTTGTAGTTGCATTCATACTTTAATATATACTCGTGACTTGTGACACTCCGGTTTGGGCTGTGTCGGGTTGTACTTTCGCTAACTATTATCATTAAATCATATTTAAACTGCTTATGAACTATTCAACTATTTTAAAAGGATAAATGGGGTTTAGTTGGCTGGCCTTGTCCCCACAAGAGGCGCCATCACGACCGGGTCTGGGTTTGGGTCGTGACAAGTTGGTATTAGAGCCTAGGTTACATAGGTCTCATGAGTCATGAGCAGGTTTAGTAGAGTCTCGCGGATCGGTACAGAGACGTCTGTATTTATCCTCGAGAGGCTGCAGAACCTTTAGGAAAACTTCACATTCTTGAATTCTTGTCGTGCGTCCTTAATTCAGCTTGAAAGGTAACTCTTGAAATTCCTTCCACGCGTTCGCACGCGCGTGTGAACGCTCAGTATTAGATGTGCCTTGATGGTCTGATTCCCCGATCAAGGGGCGAGATGTAATCTCTGTGAGTTTATGTTGGGCCAGTCTGGAGGACTTGAGGCCGGATCTTTGCCTATGGCTTGAGCACCGACGTGTTGATTATGTGAACAAGTGTTTTTGAACTTATATGTTTGGTATTGTCCCTATTAGTGGGAGTGACGGTTGGGTAACTATGTGATGAGTATGTTAGTACTGCGAGATATATCTATATGACTTGGAAGTGACGAGGAAGGTCTACAGGATGATAGAAGGACTATTAGGTGCTTGAATTCCATCATGATTCGAGGTACAGCCCCAAATTATGGGCATGTGAAGGATCTTTTCATGTTTTCCAGTTGAGGGTGAAGTAAATGTTATGTTGCGGTACGAGTTCAGACTCAGGAAGACTAAGTGACTGCGTACAGTTTATGATGGTGGAAGGTATTCAGAAATGTTAACTGAAGGCAGAGCAGGTGGGTTATCTCCTGCGAAGTGTTCTGGGGTGGTGTGACCCTTATGTGATTGTAGAAGATCTTAGGTGCAAGTGAAATGTAAGTGTTGAAATTTAAATTTTTGGGTCTCTTAAGAGAGTAGGTTGAACGGTTGCGAGAATGAGTGTGAGATTGCCAAAGATTTAAAGTACTGGATAATCAGTGTTTTCATAAGCTTACAAAGGGATTTGAGTTTAATCTCACTATGGTATTGTGGCATCAATAGAGAATAAGTGTTATGAGTTATTGAGTGTATTTTGATCTATGGCTCCGAGCCAAATGGGGGAGTCTGCTGTGAGTAGTTGATTGCACGATTTGGTGCTATGTTGGTTCCAATTTGAGGCATGTTGGTGAGTCAGTGATGGCTCATGGAGATTGAAGTCGAGGATGGCTCGAGTGAAGGAAAAAAATTGACAAGGTTATATGGTACTTTGTAGGTGTGTGAGAATCACAGGATGTCTTAAGTTGTTATTTATAAAGAATGCTCGATGCATAGAGCAGGAAGATGCTTGTTTGTATTGGGATGAGGTCGCATCCTGCGGTGTCAGAGTGCTAATAAGGCATAGGTGGTTTTGTTCGTTTGATCAGGCTAATTGCAGAGTAAATGACTCTCGAGAATGGTTCTAATGTGTTCAAGATTCTACATGTAACAATAAGGTGACTTAAAGTTGTATACGTGGTTAGAAACTGAGTTTTATTGGAAGAGGTCAAGACTTGTGGTATTCTATATTAATTATAGGATTCCATGTTTCAGTATCAGGAAAGTAAAGGTAACAGATTTAGGTTCGCAGGAAGTTCTTTAGAGTAAAGTATTCTGGAATGTGGTGTTTCTGGAAATGTTTAAGAAAGTATTCAGCGATGTATGAGCCTTCGACGGTGTGGCTTTATGCTTGGTTCCGTGTGGTAAGTCTGAGTTGAGGATTGTGGTGCTACAGCAAAAAGGAAATATAATGTTGAAGATGAATCAGAAGGAAATTTAGATAGATGGGATAATTTGGTAGTAGACCGGACCGGTATGGTAAGGATATGATTAATTCCTTGTGTGTATTCGAGGTGATGAGTTCTTACAAGTATTTTGCAGCAATGCTCTTAGGTTTTGATGGCTTGCTTAGCTTGGTCGAGTCAGAAGAATTCAGTCCTAGCAGGTCTAATTTGTGCAAAGGGAACTCGGAGAGTTCTTGATGGTTCTTACCGTGGTTTGGAGACGTATATCTTCAATGGGCATGCGGAGCATGGGATGTACAGTGATTTTTTTTCTAGATGGGACCAATGGAAGGTTCTGGACTAGTTGAGTACCTATGTTTGTGGCTCGGAAGGGAGATGTTCTCATGTTATCCTGGGATGGTATGGTATATGCGGGTTGTTATGGAGGATCGAGATTTACGTGTGTGAGGTTTCAGTTCAGTTCCGAAAGGAAGTTCATAACACTCTTAGGCAGCGGGTAGCCTCAGATGTTTAAGGAAATGGTATTGTTAATTGGAAGTGATTTGATGAGAGTATATGTTTCAGAAAAAGGGCAAGGTGATTAAGTTGATGGCACTCTGGTAGTATTATGGCACTTTCAGGTTGGATCGACTGCTGAAATTCAAGTTTGCTTGGTGGCATAGAAGAATTTTTGAGTATCTCTCGTGAAATGACTGGGTATTAGAGGTGTGGCATGTATTCGGATGGCGGAATTGGGATTAGAGTGGTGATTCATGTGCCGTGTGGATTGGAGATAGAAGTTCTTATATTCAGGCTATGTTGTGGTTGTGGACTGTGTGTATTGGCACTGTTTAGCGACTATCGGGATTTGGGAGGCCCGAGTGGATCTTTTGTTGCTTGGTATATTAGATATTGGATATGATATTGGGGTTAGACTGGTTGTCTCCGTGTTGGATTATTCTGGACTATTACGCCACGGGCTATGCTGGAAATGCCACGGGTTGAGTGGCGAGGTGCGTCGGAGTATATCCTGGTAGAGTGATTTTATATTTCGAAGACCCAACGGATGGCTAGGAAGGATTTTCTTTCTTACTTGGGCTCTTGTGATGAGTGTTAGTGTTGAGGCTCCTTATATTGATTCAGTTCCGGTGTTGAGGGACTTTTCGGATGTATTTCTTGTGGACGGGCATGTCGGGGGGAGAGGTTGTGGATTTCGGTATTGATTTGGTGTCGGGCACTATATCGTATGGCTCTGGTAGGAGTTATAGTAGTGGAAGGAGCATCTTCAGGCTTCCTTGGCAAGGAGTTCGTTGGAAAGCCAATATGGATGCGTGCTCTAGCTTGAGTCGGCTTGGTTGGCCCCAAATTGTATTGTTGAGGGATAGGTTGATCCGTCCATTGTTGAGCTTACTAGTGATCTGGGAGATCTATAAGTTTCCTTTCTATGTTGCGAGACGTTATGATTTGTTTGTTATGGGCACATATGGTGCGGTTCTATTGGGGTTCATAGTGGAAGTCGAGCGGGGAGAATAATTGGGTGTTTCTTAGTGAATGGCATATCGGTTATGTCCTATCGGGCTTGCGTGGTATATGTTACTTGTTTCACCAAGGGTGTGATGATTTGCTTTGGTTCCAAACATCAGATTGTGCGTGGTTGACAATTTCAAGCATAGCGACTTGAGGTGTCTCACGTGGAGCCATGTTTGGTTAGGATCGCGCATTGTGGCAAAGCTATGTGGAGATACGACCTTGCGGGTTAGATTCGTGTGTTTTATTTCTATGATGTGAGACGGGTTCTCAGCCTTGTGATGTGGTGGTACGGGAGAGCTTGAGGTACAGCTCTTTCATTTGAGTCATTTTCATGATTTGAGTATGTTTGGATTGTTTCTTATTGGTGCGCGGATTGCACAAGTTGCGGCTTTAATCTATGTTGAGGTGTAATGTCACCAGAGTAGTGTGTTGGATTTTAGGAGATCGTTGGGATCATTAATGAATACGAACAGATTCGATTTCAACATGTTGGAAGGATGATATCGAGTTTCGGCTCAGAAGTCTGCTGTGGTATTTGCCAAAGTAGAAGTGGCTTCTTGAATGGTTGATCTGGGAAATGGTTATGGCTTACTACGCATTTCACTTATCATTAGCAGTACCTGAAAGTGTTGGAATAAGACTTTAGTTAATAAGAGGTTTTTCTATCGATATTCGGTTGTTGTGAGCAGTTGCTGTGATTAGAAGTTATCGTTACCAGTGTTTGAGTTATGTGGCATATCATGTAATTGCACCTGAGATTACAAATATGGTTTATTACAGCTTGTTCGGACTTATTCACATTATAAATGTGAGATTCTGATCGTATTGATGATTTCAGAAGTGGAAATGTGGTTCTAAGGTTTATGTACTAGGTTGGATTGTGAAATTTCAGTTACATTTGTGTTATCGGACCTATATGAGATAGAGTGACTTGGCATCACCCCCGAGTAAGTTCATGGTAAAGTTATTCGGCGATTGGTTAGCTTTTGGAACAACTCTGGGCGCGTTCAAGGACGAACGTATGTTTAAGTGGGGGAGGATGTAACTATCTGACCGGTCGTTTTGAGCTTTTGCACTTTGATCGCCAGTTTTCTGGCATGACTTATCCCGTGTGATGTATTACGACTGATGTAAATTGTTGGTTTTGGTTTTCACGGAAATCAAAATAAAATTGAAAGAACAGTTCTCAGTTGTAACTTGAAATTTGAAAGGTTTGACCAATATTTGCTTATTTGTATATGAGCTCAGATCGGAATTTTTATAATTTGATTAGCTCCGTTAGGTAATTTGGGACTTGGGAGAGTGATCGGAATGCATTTTGGAAGTCCGTGGAAGGTTTAGGCTTGAATTGGTGAAAGTGAGATTTCGGCGTTTTCCGGTTGATAGGTGAGACTTTGATATAGAGGTCGGAATGGAATTCCGAGAGTTGTAGTAGCTTCGTTGTGTCATTTGGGATGTGTGTGCAAAATTTCAGGTCATTCGGCTGTGGTTTGGTTGGGCTTTTTATCAAAAGCGAAATTTGGAAGTTTTTAGAAACTTAGGCTTGAATTCAATGTGTTTTGGGTAATTTGATGTTGTTTCAGGCATTCCGAAGGTTGGGACAAGTTTTAATGATGTTATAGAGTGTGTTGGCATGTTTGGTTGCGGCCCCATGAGGCTCAGATAAGTTTTGGAAGAGTTTTTGGAAGATTTTTGTCGTTTTGAGCATAAGCATGTAATGATCCAAAGGTCCATTTTTTAGTTCCAAAGTTCAAAATTTGATTTTGAGACTTCCAGAATTCTGACAATGAATTATAGGAGTGATCTGGAAAGTTTGGTCTAATTTCATCAAGTCGCAATTGGATTTTTGATGCGAAACATGAGTTAATTATTTAACGAGCGAAATGAATATTGCACTAAGCAAATGATCTCCAAATTGAGTTTCGGTTGAAGGAATAGGTTCGTATTATTATTTTTGACTCATAGGAACAAGAATCGACGAATTCCGAGTTCGTATGATGGAGTTAGAGCATTTTTAGGTAAATAAAAAGCTGCTGAAATTTTTTGGGCACTTGCTGGTATATTCGCGATGCGGTGAACAGTACCGCATCTGCGGTGAACATTAATCCCACATCTGCGGTGAACAGTAAAATCGCACCTGGGATGAACAGTACCGCAGATGCAAAAATTTCTGGACAGTGTATAATTCGAGCAGTCCGAGATTTTTCTCATTTTTGGAGCTATGGAACTCGGATTGAAGCGATTTTTCACCATATGGATTGGGGTAAGTGTTCTATATCCAAAAGTGATTATATTTAATGATTCCATGGTTATTTTCATCAAGTATTAGTGAATAAAATGGAAGAAATTGGAGAAAATTTGTAAACTTTTCAAAAACGAAAAATTCTAGATTTAGAGGCCGAATTGTTGTCGGATTTTGGTAAAATTTGTATGGTTGGACTTGTGGTTAGATGGGGTTTCATATTTTGTAACTTTTGTCGGGTTCCGAGATGTGGGCCCCACGGGCAAATTTTGAGTGTAATTTCGGATTTTTGATGGAAAATGTATAGGAATTAATTCCTATAATTTTTATTAACTGAATCGAATCATTATGGATAGATTCGAGACAATCGGAGGTCGATTTGAGAGGCAAAGGCATTTTGGAGTGGGATTTTGCTCGGATTGAGGTGAGTAATGATTGTAAATGATATTCTGTGGGTTTGAAACCCTGGATTTGCACATCGTAGTGCTATATTGAGGTGACTTGCACGCTGGAAAGCGAGCGTAGGGTAGAGCACCGTTGGGGATTGTGACTTGGTCCGTCCCGATTAATGAACTTACCGTGTATTTGACTAAAACTTACTTATTATCATCATGATTTAGGTTGATTGCCATATTTGGGCTTCGTGCCAACTATTTGCATCCTCCGGGGATTATTATCATTGTTTCCTCACTGTTTTGACTTATTACTTGAACTCAATCATGTTGTTTTCTATTGTTTTACAACTCAGCCATTTTTACTCAGTTTTGAGACTTAAATGATACTTGTAAAGGATGTTTTGGGCTGAGAACTACTGTTTTACTAATGCCGAGAGGCTTGTGATGATTTTATCTGACTAAGAGAGGTCGAGGGTCTGTGTTGTGAGGATACTATGGGATCGGGCTACGTGCCACAGTAGTGTTATACGGATACTGATATGAGCCCGAAGGCCTAGATTTGATGCCACGAGATGGTTTGATATTGCGCTTGGGCCGTAAGGGGCCCCTCCCGGAGTTTGCACACCCCCAGTGAGCGCCATCGACGAAATATATGGATTGGGCTGCACGCTGCAGCGATGTATGGATCGGGATGCACGCTGCAGCGGTTACTATATGATACCGATCTATGTGTTTACTTTGTTTCATTTGTCTGCCATTATCTGTTCGCTATATTACTTCACGGGGTATCCACCTGATTGCCTGGCATTATCTGCTGAGTGAGTGTTGTGCCTGAGGGGCGGATTTCTATGTTTATCTGCACTAATTGTTTTGCATCCATTTGCATAACTGTTGAAAAAGTCATTTTCAAAGGAGGTTTAAACTGGGCTAAGATGTTTTCTAAAGATTTCACAGCTTCGCTGCTTTTTCTCAAGGGGTTTTATACTACTTCTATACAGCATGATGATTTGCCTTATGTGATTTCTTACTGCTCAGTTATTATTTACCTTTATTACTCACTGAGTTGGAATACTCATTTTACTCCCTGCATCTCGCGTGCAGATGTAGGTATTTGTTTCTCTCGGTAGCGGGTTTTGAGCTGATCGGAGGCTAAGTTATCAGAGTTCAGCGAGGTGATTGTCGGTGTTCGCAGCACCGCATTTCTTCCTTTTGTTTATCAGTCCTATTTTGTATATTTCAGACTTTGTAGTTGCATTCATACTTTAATAGATGCTCGTGACTTGTGACACCCCGGTTTGGGCTGTGTCGGGTTGTACTTCCGCTAACTATTATCATTAAATCATATTTAAACTGCTTATGAACTGTTTTAAAAGGATGAATGGGGTCTAGTTGGTTGGCCTTGTCCCCACGAGAGGTGCCATAACGACCGGATCTGGGTTTGGGTCGTGACAAGTATGTTCGAGCGCCTATGAGCGAGCCTACTACGGTAGATTAGTTACACATACCGAGCCGTATAAGGCCGGACAATGATTTTACTTACTATATTAAGAGAATTGAGTCAGTATCAGCAGGTAAGCATATCTTTATATTATCGTTGACTCTAGTTATTTTCAATTATTATATTATCAGTTCAGATCCAGCTTTCAGTTATTATATTGCCTTACACACTCGGTACATTATTTCGTACTGACGTCCCATTTGCCGGGGACGCTGCATTTCATGCGTGCAGGTCCTGATAAACCGTTGGATAGACCTTCCAAGTAGACAAAGTCAAACATCAACTTGGTTGGTAAACTCAACTTCCTGTTACCAGGTCTATACCGTGGAGTCCATTTTATATACACATATTTGATGAGTAGGTCGAGGATCTGTCCCGACCATGATATAGTTCAATTATCCCTAGAGGCTTGTAGACGGGTCCTATACATATTTTTATATCAGTATTGTGGCTTTACTAGCCCTATGTAGATGTTTAGTTTGGTATTGCTATTGTATACATTATTTTAAGATGATTCAGAATATGGCCTCATCGGCCTAAGTCGAGGGTTACCCCTCAGAGTTAAAGTTACAAAGTGGTACGCTCGGGCCAAGTATAGCACCGGGTGCCGGCCACGCCTCTTCAGGTTTGGGGCGTGACATAGCCGTATTTCAAGGGGTGTTATGTAGACAACCTAACCTGGTGCAACCATTGGTGGTTGCTTCCACGGTTCAAACCCGTCACCTATAGATCACATGGGTTTGTTCAGGATTAGGATAGCCCGGTGCACAAAGCATCGCGTATTCACGTAGGTTCTGGGAAAGAGGTGCATTTAGGGGTGGAAATTTGATCTCAAACCCATTTGACCCGCCCAAGATTGAGCTGGTCATTGACCCGCCCATTTGTTGACCTCAGCCCATCTTGACCCAACCCATTTCAACCCATCTAAAGTTGGGCTAATAATTTTACCCCAAATTAGTTCATGAGTAAATTTGCTAAAATATCTTTAAATTAATATATATTTTTGTTTGATATGTTATATATGATCATAACGGAAGAAAAAAATCTTATTAGATAATTAAACAATTCATAAGAAATAATACACATTAATTAAAGCTTGGTAAGAACAGGGCGAGTTGGGTTATGACCCAAATTTTAGCCCAACTTAACCACCCATCTAACCTATTTTAACCCGCCCAAAATCAACCCGACTCACCCATTTGCCACCCCTAGCTGCATTCCAAGAGGTGTTATATAGATAACTTATCCCAATGTAAGCATTATTGATTGCTTCCATAACTCGAACCCGTCACCTATAGGTCACACGGCTTTGTTCAGGATTGTTATAAATAAATAAAAATCATCTTAAATCTAAAATCATGATTTCCAAGAGTAAATTTTAGGAAGGAGATAGAGGGAGGCAGACATTGTTTTACTATCCTTTAACGACTTGTGCACCTTTTTTTTGGATAAACAGGGATCTATATATATAGAAATTAAGTAATAGAGTTTACATCATAAACTATATCCGAGTGGACATTTCCTACATGGCTATTACAAGACTTAGTAATGTCTCTTAGGACATTTTGATTTCCAAAAAATGCAAGCTTAGTGCAGACATCTTTACTAAGATATTTGACTAGGTAAGTAGTTCCTTTATAATCTGAAGCTAATGCAGAAGTTACAAAAAGAGGGGCATAGTAAATAATCTTGAGATCCCTGGTGATGTCTTGAAGAGCACTTCTAGCCAGCTCGTGAACCGGCTTGTTGGCTTCTATGGAGTTGTGGTGGATTGTTTAAACCTTCACCTGGGTTATTAATAATCTGTAATCATGAATAATATTATTAAAGGTTGTGTTTCCATTGTCTAAACAATTAATGACATCAATTGAGGCGGTTTCCACTTCAATGGAAATGTATCCTTATTTCACTGGCAACACATAGGCCTGCTTTTGGAGTCATCAACTGGACATGCATGGGAGATAATCCAAGTAGAGATCCTTGGAACCCGAGTATCCAATGACCTAGATTGTCCCTGAAGAGGCCACCGAAGTCACATAGGGATGTGTTATCTTTGAATGAGCCATCGATGTTGAGTTTACATAGTTTCGAGGAGGTTTGAGCCAAGAAACTGTTATGGAGATCTTCTGATGAGGGATAGATTCCTTTTCAGTTAGGAGCTTGTATTCCACAACTTGTTTATAAGCATTATGTAAGTAAACTTTGTTGGTAGTGCTATTATATAATTTATATTTTTCTATTAACCCAAATATTCCATATAGCAAATGGAAATAAATCTTTCCAACTAATTGTCACGACTCAAAATTCATTAAAAGTCGTGATGGCGCCGGACACCTCGGTCAGACAAGCTAACACTAAATAGTTAATTAAACTCTCATTTTAATACTTTTGAAACCATAAATTTCTTTTAATTCTAGTAAAAAGTAATCTTCACAAATGAATAAAAGTATTTAAAATATTCATTACTGAATATCCCATAATTACCCCCAGAACTCGGTATCATAAGTGCATGAGCAAGAAATCAAATGAAGTACAATGACAGTCCGAAATATAAATTTGGACAAAAAGTAAATACAATACTCTGAAAGAGATTTTGCTGGTTGCGGGTCATCTCGAGGGATGCAGTTCACCTAAGTCTTCGTATCAACCATGCTGCTACGCCCACTAAGCCACTAGAGATACATGTACTTGTGCAACAAAATGCACAGTAAGTGTAGTATGAGTACGAAAACAACCTAGTAAGTATCCAGTCTAACCTCGAAGAAGTAGTGACAAGGGGTCGATTCCAACACTTACTAGTGGTCTAATAATATCGATACAGTAATGGGGTGAATAAACATGAAACGGGGCATATATATGAAATAAACAAGTGGAAAACACGTGATACAATTCCCCTCTTTATAATTTTACTCTAGCTCTCAACTAGCAAGTTCCCCCCGTAATCGGATCATATATATATAGATATAGTGGATTTCATTAAGGAAGTTGTCATAATTCAAATCAGGGAAAAATCCCTCAGATTCACCAGCTTCTAGCCAAATGTCACACACGATTCCATGAGAATAATATATGTATACATATATATATATAGATACATATATATATATACACATATGTATGTATATACATATGTATATATATATATATAGGAAATGACGAGGCGTACGACCCGATCTAACATAAAAGTAAAATGTGTACTGTCAGATGGTCGAATGGCGTGATTCACAGATGCATCTATTTTTCCGCTCGCGAATCATACATGCGATGCGGTCAAATATAAATTTAATAAATTACCCCACTCGCGAATCATACTTGCGACAAGGTCAAATATAAATTTAATATTTGAGTCATATCTCTTTCTTCATTCTTTTTCAAAAATCAAATGAAGTACAATGACAGTCTGGAATATAAATTTGGGCAAAAGGTAAATACAATACTCTGAAAGAGATTTTGCTGGCTGCGGGTCATCTCGAGGGATGCAGCTCACCTAAGTCTCCGTATCAACTATGCTTCCACTAAATATACATGTACTTGTGCAACAAAAATGCACATCAAGTGTAGTATGAGTACGAAAACAACCTAGTAAGTATCCAGTCCAACCTCGAAGAAGTAGTGACGAGGGGTCGACTCTGACATTTACCAGTGGTCCAATAATATCGGAACAGTAATGGTGAAAAAACATGAAACGGGGTAGATATATGAAATAAATAAGTGGAAAACACGTGATACAATTCCCCTCTTTATAATTTTACTCAAGCTCTCAACTAGCAAGTTCCCTTCGTAACCGGATCATATATATAGATATAATGAATTTTATTAAGGAAGTTGTCATAATTCAAATCAGGGAAAAATCCCTCAGATTCGCCAGCTTCTAGCCAAATGTCACTGTCACAACCCGAATTTCCCACCCTCGGGGGTCGTGATGTCGCCTACTCGTAGAAACTAGGCAAGCCAAATTTAATTACTTTTCGTTAACAACATAATCCCTTCTTAACAATTATTGGCAATAATATAAAAGCAACGAGATTAAATAATAAGCGAAAGTCTTAATTATAGAAAACAGAAATGAAATGCGAAATATTCAAGAAAAACCTCTACCTAAGACTGGTGTCACAATACTCACGAACTGCTAAGAATACTAAATACAACATCTGAAAGGGAACATAAATTGTTTGTCTCGAATACAATGAGATAACAAACTAAAAAAAGAGGATAAAGGAGATGTCGAGCCTGCGAACGCTTGCAAGGCTACCTCGGGTCTCGCTGGACTGAAGGCCGGCTCCGACACTAATGTTGTTGCTGCTATCCGAAACCTAGATCTGTGCAAAATAGCACAGAGTGTAGTATCAGCACAACCGACCCCATGTGCTGGTAAGTGTCTAGCCTAACCCCGGCGAAGTAGTGACGAGGCTAGACCAGACTACCACATAAACCTGTGCAATTTCATATATATACACATCGGAATCGAAATACAAACAGATAAGCAATATGGGAGGGGAAACATGTTGTGGGGAGTATAATAATTTCCAAATAATAGTCGTCCAGTAACGAAGGAAAACAACAAAACTCAATAGTATGTAATGAAACAGAAATCAACAAGTGCACGACATCACCCTTCGTGCTTTTACTCTCATTCCTCACATATATCAATAGAATCGGCACGGAATGGTACATTGTGCAGTACCGCATCACCCTTTGTGCTTCAACACTCTTTTCTCATAATAAGCAAACAATGCATGGCATCACCCTTCGTGCTTTACACTTTTTCCTTACCATAAACAAACAATGCATGGCATCACCCTTCTTGCTTTAACACTCTTCCTCACCCAAACAACAATCACAAACAAGGGCAAGGGAATTAACATTTTATAATAGAAATCCCGGCAAGGGATCACAACTTAAGCAATTAATCCCGGCAAGGGCATAACATCAATAATCTCAACATCCCGGCAAGGGAGCAATTCAATAATTCATTCTCTTCTTTCACTTCCATCTCATAATTCACATTATCACTTGAGC